>JAUELE010282365.1:0-17743 GCA_031471655.1 Diodora aspera
AAGTTAACCTTCTAGCGCCTAACAGGCAGCTTGGGTTGTATACTCTCTGGGGAGTTGAGATATGCTCTTGAATTGTACATTGTCCGAATTACCAGGGAAATAATATGTGGAGTGCTTTGAGCATGCCCCTTCGTAGTGTTGAGTTTAGCGCGATATTAGTGCCCTTATTATTATTATTATGTTTAATTTCCAGGAAAGATTTACTTGCCTAGTTTTTGACTTCTTGCCCCATCTCAAGGTCACTGAAACAAAGGTGGTAATCAGTCTGCAGTAACTGTTGGTGGACATTGAAAAGAAATTGTATTTGCGATATATTGCTATTTACAATTATGCATTGTGATACATGTACATATTGAGGGAGACTTTGTATTGCAATATACCAATATTATTGCACACCCCCAGTATACAGTGACTAAAAGGAGGATTTTTGCTTTCACTTTCCTTTCAATCAATCTCTTTTTTTCACTGTCTTCCCCCTTCAGTCTGCACCTTCTGCTTCACATTGCATTTTCCCTAAAATATTGTATATGTGATTGTAGAACCACAAGTCACCTAGAGCTGAAAAATCACCTGTGGGCAGCAGGCTTGCTCAAGAGGTTGAGTGTCGGCCTTCCAACTAGAATCCTGGGTTAGATTCCTGTCGTAGGGGGCTTGGCATGTTTCAATGCAGTAGTTAGTATTTCTCCATACAGTGATCATATGAGGCACTCTTACATTGTGGTATCCCCATTGGTTCGTCAGTACCAGCTGTAGCTTGCAGGTTTCACCTCATCAAAATTATCCAACTCACTGGAGATACAGGCTTTTCTCCTGCACCCAACTAGCAAAAGTGGACATTTGGCTGAAAGATTACCGAGTCCCACTATAAATCCAACCAACCAACCAAAATCATCCAACTTTTTCTAATTTTATTTCAGGTGCGTCAAGGCATTCCAGCAGACCAGATTCAGGCTCCAAGAGACGAAGACGCCCAAAGTCGTTTGATGGTACCAAGAAGAGAAGAGGAGACAGCTCTGATGAATACCAGACTTCAGACAACGACAGCGTGTATTCTGATGATTCTTTAACTCACTCTGAAAACAAGGGACAAACTGCAGGTTCCAAGGAAACGGTCCAAGAAATTGCAAATATCAACATGTCTGTTCAACAACTGACAGCTGATTTGGATACTTTGGACAGTATTGTTGTGGAATCACCAGTTTTGGACTTGCAAACGGTTGTCCGCCGGTTCTCAGAGTCTTCTGAAAGTGGACCAAATCAAGCAGGTCAAGGGAGTGATTTGGACTTGAATTCGTTGAGTGATACAAGTCCCTTGAAGGTTACATCTGAATTTGTACAGACTGAAGGGGCTAGTGTACAAATGCGGTTATCTCCAGTGAGTGTTTGGAGCTCTGACGGGGAGTCTTTCATACCTATGCATTCTGAAAAACCTCTCAAACCTAAAGACGATTCAAGAACAAATATGGTTTCCAAATCAGGCACAAGACCTCAGAAGTTATCTGTCACTCCTACAGAAGTCTGGGGCAATGACCCAGTGTCTTCAGACACAGATCCCACAACATCCAGTGCATCAGGGAGAACTGGACTTGAAAGAAGAAGAATTCTGAAAGGAAAGCGTGGTCAGCCCACAGGAGATCGGGTTAAGTATGAAGTGACCATCAATGAAGACAAGACAAATATCATGTACAATGTAGAAAAGACAGAATACAGGACCTATGGTTTGAAGAAGAAAAGTCTGTCAGACAGTGAGATGGAAAATATTTCACAAATTATACCTGATACCATCAGCATTAACCTGACAGATACAAAAACATACCAGAAAGCTGAGTGCTTTGAGTCTATCACAAGAGAAAAGGTGTTGATGCTCAAGCAGCTGGATGATTCTGTGAGTCCATCTGGAGTAGTCACATCCGAAAAACTGTCGGAGACAAGCCATTCACTGAACTGTGAGGAGGTACAGGATTCCTCTGGTGGAAGTAGAGGAAGTTCTGTTGAAAGAACATTCACAGAAGAGAACTTCACATCTAAGGCTGATGCATATCCAACTACTGATGGTCCTAAACATGTGGACCAGGAACATCTGAGACAGATGGATACAACAGAAGATGCTTTTCTTACAGATGATCAAACTGTGAAAACCTCAATCAGTTCAGAACCTTCTTTGAAAACAAAATCCAAAGACCAGCAAGAGTTTCAAGGGGGAACATCAGTATTGAATACCATAGAGATACCCCTCTTCTCTGCATCAGTTAGTCAGACAATACCTAGGTTAAATGATTTCCCTGAATCAAGAACAACAGAATTTCAGACGAGTGAGATGATAATTCAGGAAGAGGTGGGACAATCTGGAACGGGCAGGAAAAAATAAATGACATTGAATCTGACAGATCTTTTGATATTAGTGAGGACAGTTTGGAGAACATGTGTGTAGACCATGGTGATACTTTACCAGAAAATGACCCACATGAAACTTCCACAAAGACAAAACAGACTGAGGACCAAGACAGATTCCATTCCTGTGGTCAGTCAAGATCTGAAATGGTGTACAATTATGGTAAACTGATCATTGATGAAGGTGCTGCAGCAGGCTCAGCATTGCATTTTCTTCCCAAGAGCATTGCAAAGCCCAGAACAGCTATGACTGCTGCAGAGAACATTAAAGTCAAAGATGATGAAGGATCACTGTACACTGACCAAGCAGGCAGAACAGCCGGCCTTCCGTATTTGTCCCCTTCCCATGCTGTTGGTGACTCGGACTCTTCACTCAGGCATGATGAGGTTGATGCAACTCGACAGTCTCTTCATTCACCTCTACATGTTCATACTGAAGAAAAACATTTTGTTGGTGCATCTGCTGAGAGAAATTCAAATGGTCCCAGAGGTGAAGTCAACCCTATGAAGAATACTGCTGATGATTTGGTTACCGTCTTGCACAATGGTGTTTCTGATGATAGAGCATCACAACTACTAACTTCCTTGCAGGTGAATGTTGGAAATGAAACAGATGAAATGTATGAGCTCAACAATTCAGGTCTGTCTGTCATTCTGGAAGAAAGCACAGATGATGAAAGTAGCAGTTCTGTTCATGGTGATTGTGATGATTCAGAAAGACATGGCAGTAATGCAGAAAAGAACAAACTGAAAACATCTGGAGAAAAGATGGATACCAATACTGTATTGACTGTTGATGAAAGTGGTCAGGGAATGCTTTTTGCTGTTGAAGGATCTTTGAAACCTGATCTAAAAAGTGTTGGTTTAGCTGATGCATCACTTCATGCAGGAGAAACAAGAGATCAGGTGCCAACCGAGTCACATCCGGCATCTGCAAGACCAAATTTTGGTCAAGAGACTAGTCATGGAGACTTGACATCACCTACAGCTGTGGAGCCATCTGCCTTTTATGTCTTAGAAACAGTTCGTGCTCCAACCGAATCTCAAGTACGAGAAATGTCCAGTATTGATGAATATGAAAAACCATACCAGAGAGAGGAAGTGATTCAGGATGGGATGTTTTCAAGGGCAGTTGCTCAGCCAGGTATCCCATCTTCTTCTGCGCTCCTCCAAAGTCACATTTCTACAGATGCTATCATGACACAATCTCCAGAAGAAGACAGCAGATATTCAACAGAAACTATCTTTGTGAATGTTTTAGACAACAATGCCTTTGCTGAAGGAAACAAAGTGGATAATGGGAACATCAAAGTTGACAGACTTGGAAATTTGAGACAAGAAGACAAAAATGTTGATGAAAGATTCTACTACAAAGCTGATGAATCTTCTCATGTTGGTAGGGTTCAGTCAGGAGATGAAGGTTCTGGTACTGACAGAACTCCTTCTGTGGAATCTCCAGATAATGACAGTCGACATTCAACAGAAACAATTTTTGTGAAGGTTGTTGACAATGGTGTGTTTGCTGAAGAAAATACAACAAATGTTCTTCATAATGATGATGACAATGGAAAATCTCGAGAAGCTATTCAACATTCAACAGAAACTAACTTTGGGAAGGCGTCGGACAACAATGCTGTTTCTCCAGAAATCATGTCACCTGTTCCTCAAGAAAAAGGTCACAGTGTGGAATCTCCAGATGATGATGGCCGACATGCAACAGAAACTATTTTTGTAAATGTTTCAGACAACAGTGCCTTTCCTGCAGAAGACTTGACGGATGGTGCTTATAACGAAGATGACAATGAAATATCTGATGAGGATATTCAACATTCAACAGAAACTATTTATGTAAATGTTTCAGACAACGGAACATTTTCTGCAGAAGCCATGATGGATATAGCCCATGAAGACAACGACACTGACAAATCCCCAGAAGTATCTGAAGAGGATATTCAACATTCAACAGAAACTATTTTTGTAAATGTCCCAGACAACAGACTATTTTCTGCAGAAGCCATGATTGGTACAGCCCATGAAGACAATGACACTGACAAATCCCCAGAAGATGCTCAATATTCAACAGAAACTATTTTCATAAATGTTTCAGACAGTAAGACAGATGGAAAAGTGAAGCAAGATACCAAAGATATAACAAAAACTGATGGCAGTGACCGATTCAAGCACACTGTCAAAGAGGCTGAATCTGATAATGCTGGTGTTCAATCATCACATGCACTTACTATTGTTTCTAGAAGTTCTAGATCTTCTACGGAATCACCAGAAGAAGACACACAATATTCTACAGAAACTATTTTTGTAAATGTTTCAGGCAACAGGACCTTTGCTGCAGAAGGCATGACAGATGTTGTTGATGAAGACCGTGACAATGGAAAATCTCAAGAAGATAGTCGATATTCAACAGAAACTTTTTTCGTAAATGTTTCGGACAACAGGACCTTTGATCCAGAAAGCACAACAGATGTTGCTCATGAAGATAGTGACAGTGAAAAATCAGAAGAAGATATTCAGCATTCAACAGAAACTATTATGGTAAAGATTTCAGACAACAGTACCATTCTTTCAGAAAGCATGGTGAGTGAAAGAAATAAGATGCCTGATCACCAAAGTAGAGAACCAGCAGCAGAGAGCAAACCCTCATATGGCTTTCAATCTGAAGAGGAACGTCACACCAGAAGTACAGGCGAGGGATCTGAAGAAGAGGACAGCAGATATTCAATGGAAACTATCTTTGTAAAGGTCTTGGACAATAGTGCCCTTGCGTTAGAAAACAGTGCAGATGGCAAGAATGAAAACCGTACAAGATTGAGTTCAGAAGATAAGCATGTTGATGAAATAACCACTGCTGGCACTGGTGTTTTGGGGACAGCAAATGTATGTCCTGTTTCTGGTGACCCTGACACTTCAGAGGAAGATAGTAGACATTCAACAGAAACTATCTTTGTAAATGTTTCCGACAATAGTGTCATTGCTGCAGAAAGGACAGATGTCCCTCAAGGACATTACAAAGCACAGTCTCCAGAAGAAAGGAAATTTTCAGAAGAGACGATCTTTGTTAAGGTGTCAGGCGACACTGCAGAAGACAGTAAGAATGAACAAAGTGGTACCGGTCGAAGGATGATTAAAGAATACAATCTTGATGACAAGACTTCCAACCTTGCAGATGCAGAAGGTTTTCGTTCAGAAGATGAACACCCCAGAACTGAATCTCCAGACAGCAGATATTCAACAGAAACTCTCTTTGTGAACATTTTAGGTAACATGAGTAAAGGCATGGAGATTATGAACAATGAACAAAGTGCTGACAGTGAAGAACACAAACATGGTGACAGAACACACAGGAATGCTCGTCAAGTAGGTTTTCATTCAGAAGATGAATGTCCTAAGATTGAGTCTCCTGAAGAAGACAGCAGATATTCAACAGAAACTATCTTTGTGAAGGTATTGGGCAATACTGCAGAAAATGTTGCACTGATGACCGATGGAAAATCTGAAAAAAATGACAACAGTCAAAGGTTAAGTAAAGAACACACATACAGTGACAAGTTTTCTAGGAACACAGCTGGTGCATATGGTCTTCATCCAGACAATGAACAATGTAGAACTGAATCTCCAGAAGAAGACAGCAGATATTCAACAGAAATCATCTTTGTGAAAATGTTGGGCAATACAACAGAAGACATGATTGATGCAGAAACTGAAAAAGACAACAGTGGAAGGATAAATCAAGAATACAGACATGATCATACAACTTCCAGGAACATCGCTGATATAGATGGTTTTCATTCAGACAAAGAGCATCCTAGAGCTGAATCTCCAGAAGAAGACAGCATATATTCAACAGAAACTATCTTTGTAAATGTTTTGGGCAATACTGCAGAAATTGTGCCACAGATGATGGATGTAAAAAATGAAAATGGTGACTTGAAAAATAGTAGGTTGAATAAGCAGGATGACAATGACAGATCCAGTGATGTTTCTGGTGCTCAAAATGGCAAGAGATCCAATGAAGCAGCAGATGAACAACTCAAGGATGTTGACAGTTTTAAGGAATCTTCAGAAGAAGACAGCAGATATTCAACAGAAACTATCTTTGTGAAGGTATTGGACAATGCTGCAGAAAATGTTGCACTGATGACAGGTGGAAAATCTGAAAAAAATGACAACAGTCATAGGTTAAGTAAAGAACACACATACAGTGACCAGTTTTCTAGGAGCACAGCTGGTGCATATGGTCTTCATCCAGACCATGAACAATGTAGAACTGAATCTCCAGAAGAAGACAGCAGATATTCAACAGAAACCATCTTTGTGAAAATGTTGGGCAATACAGCAGAAGACATGATTGATGCAGAAACAGAAAAGGACAACAGCGGAAGGATAAATCAAGAACACAGACATGGTGATACAACTCCCAGGAACATCGCTGATATAGATGGTTTTCATTCAGACAAGGAACGTCCTAGAGCTGAATCTCCAGATGAAGACAGCAAATATTCAACAGAAACCATCTTTGTGAAAATGTTGGGCAATACAGCCATAGACATGGATCAGATGATTGATGCAGAAACAGAAAAGGACAACAGTGGAAGGATAAATCAAGAATACAGACATGGTCATACAACTTCCAGAAACATCGCTGATGTAGATGGTTTTCATTCCGACAAAGAACATCGTACAGCTGAATCTCCAGAAGAAGACAGCAGATATTCAACAGAAACTATCTTTGTAAATGTTTTGGGCAATACTGCAGAAGTTGTGCCACAGATGATTGATGCAAAAAATGAAAATGGTGACTTGAAAAATAGTAGATTGAATAAGCAGGATGACAATGACAGATCCAGTGATGTTTCTGGTGCTGAAAATGGCAAGAGATCCAATGAAACAAAAGATGAACACCTCAAGGATGTTGACAGTTTCAAGAAATCTTCAGAAGAAGACAGCAGATATTCAACAGATACACTATTTGTCAAAATGTTAGGTAATAGAATCTTTGCTCCAGAAAGCATGGAGACTGAGACCAAGAATGTGATATCTGACCGGCTTGAAAGACTGAATCCAGGGGACAAACATTTTGAGGGAAAATTGTCTGGTGCAGGTGATTTGTCTTCAGCACATAAATATCCTCAAGGTCCTGAACATCTTGGGGATTACCCTGAAGAAGATATTCAATATTCAACAGAAACTCTCTTTGTTAACATGAAAGGGAATAGTGACCTTGATGCAGAAAACATGACAAGATCTCCTGAAGATAGCAAATGTTCAACAGATGTTTTAGGCAGTACAACCAAACCTATGATGGATGTGGAGTGCAAAAAAGGTACCAGCAACAATATGATGAACCAAGAATACCATGGTACTGAAGGTTTCAGACATTATCCTGAAATCCCTGATGCTGGTATTTATCCAATAGAACGTGAGGAGCCCAAAAGAAGTCTTGGAACAGAACAACTGGAAGATAGTTGGAGATATTCAAAGGATACTATTTTGGTGAAGGTTTTAGGTGACCGTGCCATTCCTTCAGAGAATACTTCTCAACATGGGAAAGAGAAATCTGCTGACATTGCAAATAAGCAACAAGGAAATGATATCCAAAACCAAATTGACAAATTTCTTGAAGCTGCTCATCATCCAGTCGATACGTTGAAAAAGAGTGGACAGTCGGGAATGTCATCAGCTCCTGATCCTTGCGACTTGAAAGATACAACTGACTCATCCCCTCAAGGTTTTAATGTGTCCACATCTTGGATCCGTGGCCCTCTCATTGGCCAAACCACTAGTTTACAGTTTTCCACAGGTAAGACTGAAACTGAATCAGCAGATCTTGAGACTACAGGCTATGCATATCTTGTTGAGAGAAACATTGATGGTTCAGTAGTAAAGAAGAAGTCTGATCAATCACCAACTGTCCAGTCAGGCAAGGAGGCATCAAACAACATCAATGGATCTTCATTTGGAATTAATACTCTTCAGACAGACCTGTTTATGTATAAGGAGCCTGGAACAGACAAGAGACAGACTTTTCAGTCACCAATACCTGATGGGTGCACCGAGACATCAGATGATGTATATCTGTCTTTTGAAGATCAATCCAGGAGTGGAACTTCATCTACGTATACTACCCCGCGTCAATCTCCAAGAGAAATGGATGACTTGCAGATGCAGTACCTTCACCCCGACCTTCTGAAGTTTCAAGGAGAAGTATCAGGAACAGAAAGCACAGACACTTTAAGGGTTCCAGGTCCTATGAGGCCCACAGTATCAGTAAGAGAACCTCACAAGGCATTTGAGCGAAACGATGAAAGTCACCTTGTAGATCTTGTAGCAAGTCTTGTTAAACTGGAGAGTATAGCTGACAAAAGTGCTTTGTACAGAGAGGTTGAAGAGGAGATTAAAACTCTTCGGAACAGAGCCCGGCGTTTAAGTGATTCAGCTATAAGTTCAGACTTTACAGACTTGGAACCAGCATCTCCAAGAATGGGAGACACTGATACTGTTAGGCCTTCCCAAGGAGATCATGATGATGATGACATGACACCTGCTCCAGGTGAAGGTACAGCAAGTAAAAGTCAAGAGCACAAGACAGTTGAGGATGGAGAACAAACTTGGGGACACTCAAGAGAATCAAGTCAAACTCTCACAAGTATGGTAGATGTTAAAGACACTGCCTTATCACATTATCCTGGTCAAACATCTGTTGATGGTACAAGCAGAACTGCAAATGCTGATCATGAGTTAGATAGTCAAGGAAACTTTGAGTATGGTGGGTCACATCATGGACATCCAGGTTTACTGGGTCCTCAAACACTGTCATCATCAGGAGCAGATCATCAGCTCTCATATTACAATAAATCAAAGCTTGAGTATCTACAGGATGGTACTTCTGTAGATCCTGTTGAATGCACAGAATTGACTTGTGAACCTTCAGATAAAGCAAACGAGTCCACAGAATTTCAAGATGAACATTCTCTTACAGTGGCAAAAATCAGTCGTTCATTTCTTGAACCTACAAAAGAAGCTGTTACTGAGAAGCAGATGGGTAATCAGCCATCTGACGAGGCACTGAAAAATAGTAACCACACAGCTGAATGTCCAGGCCAGGGAACTGGATATACAAAGCCACACAAGGACCCATATGATACAACACCTGGAGAAAATATATCACATCATGATTCTGAAGGGGAAGACAAGCTCTCAAGTAACAGTTTATCAAGAGTGGAATCGGGAAAATTTAAACCATTTATGGAGCCTCCAAAGGAGCAAGTTCTGTCCAAAAAACCAGACAGTCAAGAATCAAAAGAAGAGTCAAGAAGGCAAGCAGAAGAAGACTTAGGCAGGAAGTCAGACCTGGAGCACACAACGGATGGCTTCCAGTTACAAGAAAGCTCAGTTGATCCTACAGATGGTTATTTTAGATCACATATCCAGGCACAAGGGGAAACCCAAAACAGATCAAGTGGTTACCAACATGGAGAAGGCACCGAGTTGACAGATTTAAAGACTTTACCAGAACACACTACTAGAACAAATAAATCAAATCTTGAAACTCTGAAAGAAGCAACACAATTTATGGAACCAAACGGACAGTCATTAGAACAGGCTGATGGAAGGAATATGTCAAGTCTTGATCCTGAAAAAAAAGCAACTCGATTTATAGAACCAAACGGACAGTTACCATTGCAGGCTGATGGAAAGGATAGATCAGCTCTTGAACCTGAGAAAGAAGCAACCCAGTTTATGGAACCAAGCGAACAGTCATCAGGACAGGCTGGTGGAAAGAGTAGGTCAAATTTTAAATCTGAGAAGGAAGGAACTAAATTTATGGAACCAAGCGAACAGTCATCAGGACAGGCTGGTGGAAAGGATAGGTCAAGTTTTGAACCTGAGAAAGGAGCAACTCAATTTATGGAACCAAGCAGACGGTTGCCAGGTCAAGCTGGTGGAAAGGATAGGTCAGCACTTGAATCTGAAAAAGAAGCAACACAGTTTATGGAACCAAGCGAACAGTCGTCAGGACAGGCTGGTGGAAAGAATAGGTCAAGTTTTGAACCTGAGAAAGGAGCAACTCAATTTATGGAACCAAGCAGACGGTTGCCAGGGCAAGCTGGTGGAAAGGATAGCTCAGCGCTTGAACCTGAAAAAGAAGGAACTCAATTTATGGAACCAAGCAGACAGTCATCAACTCAATCTATGGAACCAAGTGAACAGTCATCAGGACAGGCTGGTGGAAAGGATAGGTTAGCACTTGAACCTGAGAAAGAATCAATTCAATTTATGGAACCAAAGAGACAGTCTTCAGGGCAAGCTGGTGGAAAAAATAGGTCAAGTCTTGAACCTGAGAAAGGAGCAACTCAGTTTATGGAACCAAGCAGAGTGTTGCCAGGGCAAGCTGGTGGAAAGGATAGGTTAGCACTTGAACCTGAGAAAGAATCAATTCAATTTATGGGACCAAAGAGACAGTTATCAGAACAGGCTGGTGGAAAAAATAGGTCAAGTCTTGAACCTGAGAAAGGAGCAACTCAATTTATGGAACCCCGCAGACAGTTATCAGGGCAAGCTGGTGGAAAGGATAGGTCAGCACTTGAACCTGAGAAAGAAGCAACACAGTTTATGGAACCAAGCGAACAGTTATCAGGACAGGCTGATGAAAGGAATAGGTCAAGTCTTGAATCTGAGAAAAAAGCAACTCAATTTATTGAACCAAGCAGAGTGTTGCCAGGGCAAGCTGGTGGAAAGGATAGGTCGGCACTTGAACCTGAGAAAGGAGCAACAGAGTTTATGGAACCAAGCAGACAGTTATCAGAGCAAGCTGGTGGAAAGGATAGGTCAGCACTTGAACCAAGCGAACAGTCAGCAGAACCTGAACCTGAGCAAGAAGCAACTCAATTTATGGAACCAAGCGAACGGTTATCAGGGCAGACTGGTGGAAAGGGTAGGTCAGCACTTGAACCCGAGAAAGAAGCAACTCACTTTATGGAACCAAGCCAACAGTCATCAACTCACTTTATGGAACCAAGCAGACAGTCATCAACTCAATTTATGGAACCAAGTGAACAGTCATTAGGACAGGCTGGTGGAAAGGATATGTCAAGTCTTGAACCTGAGCGAGAAGTGACACAGTTTATGGAGCCAAGCAGACAGTCATCAAATCAATTTATGGAACCAAGTGAACAGTCATCAGGCCAGGCTGGTGGAAAGGATATGTCAAGTCTTGAACATGAGCGAGAAGTGACACAGTTTATGGAGCCAAGTAGCCATTTGAGAAAACAAGCTCCTGGGAAGGTGAGGTCAATTCTTGAATCCCAGAGAGAGCCATCTGAGTTTATGGACTCCAGCACTCAGTCACAAGAAGATGCTAAAAGAAAAGGAATAAGTAAACAACCATCAGATGAAGAAACTGGGAAGAGTATATCAACTCTTGAGCCTGCAACAGACGTAACACAGTCTATGGACCCCATAGCCACTGGGAAGGAAGGATCAGGTGTTGAGCCTCAGACAATAGCAGCCGAATCCGTAGAAGCGAACAATGAGTCATCAGAGAAATATTCTGGAAATAGCAGACTAATTCTTAATCCTGTGAAAGAAGCAACTCAGTCGATTGAATCCAGCATTCAGCCTTTAGAACAATCAACAGGAAAGGGAAGATCATGTATGAAAGAAGCAACTGGGCTCATGGAAGCAATTGGTGAACCATCAGGAGAGGCTTCTGGTAGAAATATATCAAGTGTAGAATCGGAGAGAGAAGCAGATCAGATTGTGGGCCTGAACATGCATCCACCAGATAGCAGGTCATATCTCGAAGCTATAACAGAAGAAAATCTACCATCAGAATATGACACCAATAAGAGTTGGTCAAATCTTGAGCCTGAAAACGTGTTTACAGATCCAAGGAGACAGCCATCAATTGGTGCAGCTGGAAAAGGCAGATCAACTCATGAATCTACCACAGAAGCAACTGAGCTTCTTGCACCAAACAGACAGTCATTAGTTCATTCTGCTCCAGGGTCTGCTCCAAGTCTTGATCAGAAAAGACAAGCATCTGAATATGTGGAATCAAGCATACAGTTACCATATGAAGAAACTATAAAAAGCAGATCAACTCTTGAACCTATTAAGGAAACAACCCAGGTAGTGCAAACCAACCATCAGCCATCAGAAAACACAACTACAAGTCGGTCAAGCAAAGATCCTCTGGAGTTTGGTCATTTGCCATCTGCCTCTGCAAAATCTAACAGATCAAACCTTGAACCTCAGAAGGTAGCTACTCAGTTTATGGATCCAATCGGTCAGCAATCTGTAGGAAAAGAAAGAAACAGTTGGTCTAGTCTAGGACCTCAGAATGAAACAACTTTGTCTGTGGACCCAAATAGTCAGTCATCAAAGGAACCTTTCGAAAGAAACAGATCAAATTTTGAACTTGTGAAAGAAGTTGAGTGTACAGAGCCAAAGAACAGATCAAGTCATAAACCTCAAGTGGAAGATGAACAAGTAGATGGAAAAAGCAGCCAAAATGTTGCACCTGAAAATGAAACAAACCATGTCAATAAACTGGGCATTTGGCCATCAGAGGAGACTGCTGCAAAGGACAGGTCAAGTCTTAAAGCTCAAGAATCATCAGTTGAATTCCTGGAACCAACAAAATGGACATCAGGAGAATTAGGTACACAGAGCAGATCAAGTCTTCAACCACAGAGAAACAAAGCTGATTTCACTGAATCAGCTGCACAAACATCAGATGATGCAGCTGAGAGAAACAGATTAGGTCTTAAACCTCAAGGAGAAGGAACTCACTTTGTGGAGTCGGGGCAAAAGATTGATGAAGCAAACAGAATTGGCAGATCAACTCTTGCATCTGCGAAAGATGCAGCTCAAGTTATGGAATCAAACCGTCAGTCAACAGAACAGAATGAAAAGGATAGGACAAGCCTTGATGCCCAGAGAATGGCAACTGAGATTATGAAGCCCAGTACTCGATCAACAGAAACTTGTAGAACTGGTGGATCAGATTTGGAAACTACAGAACAAGCAACTCAACTCATGAAGCCAAACACTCAACAATCTGGACAGGCTGCTGGAAGGGATAGGTCAAGTCTCGACCAACAAAGAGAAGCTGCTGAGTTTTTGAAACCAGATGTATATTCATCAGAAAAAGCTGTTGGACAGAATGTGAAAGACCTGGGACCTAACGAGGAAGCTGAAGGGAAAAGACAAAGTTTGAAACCTTGGGCAGAAGTGACCAAGGTTTTAGAACCAATCAGTCAAGGATTTCGGGGAATGGGTAGAAGGGACAGGTCATTCACAGAACCATTTAAGTCAATGGATTCTAGCAGTCAAACATATGGACAAGCTGACAGAAAAGGCAAGACAGGGTTTGGACCACAAGAAGGAGTAATTGAGCTTATGGAACCGAGCGGCTGGTCATCAGAAGAGGCTGATAGAGAGAGTAGATCAGGTCTTCAGGCTGAAATAGATAAAAATGCTTACCTCAATGAACAACCAGATTCTGTTCAGATGTCCTACAATGGTCCTTCCTCATTTAAAGACAGAATTCTGAATTCAGAGACGAAGAGGAAGTGTTCCGATGCCTGGAGCCAAACCAGTGCTACTGCAAACCCAGCTCATGTGAATGCTGAATCACAGACATCAGTAACATCTTTCAGTCAACAAGTGCTGGAAAGTGACTGGAAGCAGGTGCCAGGATTAAAGGTACAATCTTCTCTCTTGCACCAGGAAAATGAAGTCACAGATGAATCAGGAGATGTGGTTAAATTGGACCAAAGGTTATCCAGCAGACTTGCGAGCTTGGAAGATGATCTAACAGCTAGGGTTAGTGATTTTGGAACATCTCCTTTAAATCAGCCTCAAGATAGTCTTGAAGAAACAACAAGGAATTCCAAGAACTCCAAACCTGAGGCTGTTTTTTCAAGAGGTATGCAGACAGCTTCTAAAGAGATTAATTTACAAAGATGGCCAGTGTCTGCTGGCTCAAGTGTAGACTTTGGTAGTGATTCAGTTGATTATGCTTCAGAACAGAGAAGTCATGTCTTCAACTTAACTAGTGTTTCAAGTGTTGAGGTGCAAACAGAACATCCTCCAAGGGTGACGGAACATACCCAGACTTACTCACATGAAACAACTGCCAGTCAGACTGACTCCGATCTCAGTTTTCATGATATCGAAAATGATTCACTTCCCTTTGAATACAGGAACAAAAAATCCTCAGTTGATGGTCAGACTCAGGTTCATTCTCTCGAACTTAGTGAAAATAGATCTAAGCAGCTCTCATCATCAGCCTATTCTGTTGAACCAGGAGCAAACTACCATACATTTACTGATTCTGGGATAGGTAGTCTGAATCTAGATGAAGTAAGAGCTCCTCCTGAGCAACCAGAGACTGAAGAGACCCAATGGGAAGGACAACTGGGCAATTTTTCCAGACATTCAGATGCTGCATCATCAAAAGAAGTCAAAGATCAGCCTGTATCAACTATATCTTTGAATAGAGATGAGGCTGATGGGCAAGACACCGGCATTATACTGCCAGAAAATCTTATCCAACCCTCTCAGGATGTCATGAAAACATCTGAATCTGCAAAGCCTGGTACCAAAGAACCTGATTCCCCTGCGTTAAGAAATGGTGGACCATCCCAAGCTGTATCAGCGGACAAAGAAGTGATGCAAACTATGGCAGAAGCTTCTGCAACAGTGAAGATCATCACTATTGGAGAAGAAGCAGATAAATACATTACTGTGAACTCTAATAATGCAGGAACAATTGCTGGCCATGACCCAAGACCAGGGCTGAATAAAGAAGCTGACAGGAAAACCAAGAAGGAAGGTGTGGCACAAACAGAATGCAGTAAGAGTTTATGTAGCCACAGCTCACAAACAACACGTCCGCAAACAGCTTACTCCCAGACGCTTCCCATGAATCTTAGCTCACAAATGATCAACTCACAGGTGCCAGGCTCAAATTCAAGTTCACAGTCTGATTCGCAAGCAGTACATGTGCAAACCCAAGCCATGAATTCAAATTCTCAAACATTCCATTCACTGATAAATTCAAGTTTAGAAACGTTGGATTATCAAATTACTTGCTCCCAAATAAAAACCGTGAATGCAGACTCGCATGCAACACAGTCTCCAACAACATCTCCAAATACCGTTTTTATGAATTCAGACTCTCAAACTTCAGTTTCAACAGACTCACAGATGAAACCCAGAGAGTCGAGCTCACAAACATCCCAGTCTCAACCAGCATATTCACAGACCCCATCCTCTTACTCAAAGTCCAGCTGGCAGACCGAAATTGTGGATGATATCCTGAGTGACAACTCTGACACACCATGTGAGTCGCCATCGTTTCTGTCGGAGATAATTGAAGATGACAGCTTGCCTTCTGAAGATCAAGGCTTTCATTCGAATTCTCACCACAGAAGAAATGTTAGTCGAGCAGTGGAGGCATTTGTGGACAGCTCTGACGAGTTCACTCAAACAGATTTGGAAGATTCTTTCTTAGAATTAAGTTCACCTGGCAGAAAGAACAGGCAGTTAACCCAGTCCTCATCTGATACAGCCAGAATCCAGTCTGAACTGGAGCGCCTTGAGAGGGAAAGGATAGAAATAATAGAACTTCTGTCACTGAACTATCTGCCAGCAAGTCTTACTGTGGAGTTGTTGGAAGCTAAGATGAATTACTGTATAGGACAAACTGACATGTTGCTGGCGTCTCTGGAGGACTCCTGGGAAAAGGAATACTCAGATTTGACTAACAGCAGCACTAAACTTGACAAGAAGTATCTGTCCCAGTACAAGTCCCTCTTCAAGAAGTCCAAGAGGGAAATGGAGGCATGCATAGATACAAAGCAGCGTCAGAATACAGGAGGTCGTGGAAGGCGGAAGGCTAGAAACAGCGACACTCTTAAAATGGAGAGGAGAGCACAGATTGAAGCGTTCAAGTTGGAGAGAATGAGGGAACAGCAAATGTATCGACGAGCAAGAAGCTTCAGTCCTACAAAGGCATACACTCACGTGACTCCAGAGAATCAAAATGGAGATTCTGCTGCACGTCATTCTCCTGTTATTCCCAAATACATGACTCCCAAACAACACAGTAGACATCTAGTGGATCTGAGGAAAAGCATTGTGCACGAGTCAGAAGATGAACTGCATCAGTTAAGATCTCGCTCAGTATCTCCTTATTCAGATTCACGTTTCTCTCTCAACTCCTCACGAGAATCCAGCTTCTCTCCAGAAAGATCTCTATCTCCCAGGATCCAGCAATATCTGAGTGTGAGACCCCACAGTATCAGTAGTACTGAGAGATCGTACAGTTCGAGTGTGAGACCCCACAGTATCAGTAGTACTGAGAGATCGTACAGTTCCAGTACAAGAAGCGAGTCACAACTTTACCATCCTTCATTGAGACACTCATCCTTGCCCATTACAGTTTCATATGGAATGGACTCAGAATCCTTCTTTGCTGAGACTGCGATCATCAGGCAGCTCAACCAGCGACAGATTGACCAGGCCCAGGCTTCCCTCAGAGAGTTTGAAGCTCGCAGAAAGAGACAGAGCAAGCATGTCACCAGGTATTTAACATACTTCTCTGTCCATTCTTTAATGAATAGATTCTGAGTTCAAAAGACTAGTTGCCACTGGGCATACTTTTGCATCATGAATAATACACTTACTAGTTTTATGGTAGCAATGTAACTTTCTTCAGGGGTATTCAATTGAAGAGGTCCAGTTAGATAAAAAAAAATCCCCCAAGCAAGGGTCCAGAACAACCACCTAAATGCACCTTTTTATTGAAGAGTTCTGCTATATTTAGCCATGACAATGTCCATTGGCATGTGAATTTCCAGAGGTGCTAAACCAGAAGGAAAAGGCAAGAAAAGCTGTGCCAGTTAAAATAGAATTGCTTCGTCAAATTTCAATGATTCCCCATAATTTATTTATCATCGGTCTGGGTCCAGGTTTTGGACCACAGTCCTCCCATTGATGACCTCTGACTTAGTTGGTTTATAGTTGTTGCTACTTTCATTTTGTTGTCCTATCCTAGAATCTTCAAGCTTGGTAAAAGCTGTTTAAATTACTCAAAATAAATTGGTGCAGTTGACTTTTTGATGTATGGAAATTGGTACCTACTTTTTGCTTTCACTGCAATCCTGATGTTAGGTAGCTTAGCTTCTAAGAAACATATTTTTATGAGTAGGGTGCACGATAGCATATCAAACCAGTTGTCTGTCACACTTGGCAGTTGTGTGTTTGAATCCCACCTTGGAGCCGGTCTTTCAGCCCCGAAATACCCTGTTGGGTTCCCGGGGGTGTC
>JAUELE010282475.1:0-17734 GCA_031471655.1 Diodora aspera
CCAAAAGGCACATCTCCCCTATGTGGACATTGCATGTGTGAAGTTTCATTAAAATCCATCCATTAGTAAATGTGCTAAGCGAGGAACCGGACGGACGGACAGACGGACAGAAGTAAAGAAGGATGGACGGACGGAAGGACGCGCTGAGCGCTATATACCCCCGACTGCTTCGCAGCGAGGGTATCATAATTTCAGCCTGACATTCGACCAGTGCACAAGTGAACAGTTATGTTAATTAAAGATTTAATTTCAGAATTCATGTCGACCTGTGTGCTTCATCCGTCTTCCTACGGAAATATAAAATTGCTTCACTGAAATTCAACTTTTCAAATTTTCAGCCCGGAGGATTTCTGGGAGTGACAGATAGAGCTACTGAGAAGTATCATGCCATATGGCTGGTTGTACATGATGACCATTACAAATGTATTCAGTCTCAAATTCAATGTTCACACTCAAGGTTCAATATATTATTTAGGAAGTAATGATATATCACTATATATTTGCATCTTATGATCAATAAATAAAAAACCACAAAGCACTAAATGACGTAGTCTAATTTCTATTTGACCTTGTAATTATGACCCTGTAAACCAAGCTCCACACTTGAATGTAACGGCTGTTTAGAATTCCCTCCAGCTCACAGATGCTCGTTTATTTCCGGTAGTTTCGAAGCAAACAATACCCACAAAAATGCCTAAGTAATTCAGAATGACACTCCTTATTTGGAGACAGATGCTGTCAATACATGTGGTCCTCACGTTCGATAAAAATATTCTCAGAATAGATTGTCAACAGCATTAAATTAACCATTTGGTTTGGGCAATCTAAAGTGATACGAGGCCATATATATTTTATGATGCTTGCACCATGTCGGTGAGGTTCAATGTGTCTTTGAAATAACATGGATATCATTTCCTCTGCACATAAATCTCATCCAGTTTTTGCCTCTGCTTGTACAGCTTCTACATTCCATACACATCTCTTAATATTTATGCATAACGAATTCCTTGTGCCTATTGCCTCGTTTTGATATTCTCATGAATAAATTACTTCTCTCAATATTTATTCATGAGAAAATCAGAACGAAGGTACACGGAACCAGCTATGCATACGCATCACTTCTTGGGTATGCCGTATTTCGTTTAACAGAAGTATGTCGAGATTCCCGCTAGTAGTAGAGGTCGGGTCTCCGCTTTATGAAAGCATCGTAACTTGAGTATATCGTGAAGATACGACGAAGTTTAAAATGTCGTAAGCTTTAGCATTATATTACAGGTTGTGTAAATATAGGAGTGCTTTGTAAAACGGTAAAAAATCGTTAAGACATGGGTTAGAGAGCTGTTTAGGAGGTCTTTCATAAAATAGGGATCTGGCTCTTATTAGAAGCCCCATGACAAAAGGGACCTAAGTTCAGTACAAATGTAACTGAAGGGAGCGCTTACCGGAGACTTTGTTCTTATTAAAGAAGTACCACATCCACCCCCAGCCCTTATTCAAGAAGCACCATCTTTACTACCAGCTCTTATTAAAGAAACACCACCTCGACCATCGGCTCTTATTAAAGAAGCACCGTCTCTACCATCGGCTTTTATTAAAGACGTGCTACCTGAACCACCAGCTCTTCTTCAAGAAACACCACCTACACCACCGGCTCTTATTAAAGAAGTATCACATCTGCTATCAGCTCTTATTAAAGAAGCACCACTTCCACCAAGAGCTCTTATTAAGGAGAGCACCAGCTCTAGTACTGACACTTAATAAGCACAGCACCACCTCCAGTACTGGCGTTTATTAAAGAAGCACCACATCCACCATCAGCTGTTATTAAAAAAAACCCACATCTACCACTGGCTCTTATTAAGGAAGCACCGTTCCACCACTGGCGTTTATTAAAGAAGCACCACATCCACCATCGGCTGTTATTAAAAAAGCACCACTTCTACCACTAGCTCTTATTAAAGAAGTTCCACCTCTACTACCAGCTCTTACTAAAGAAGCACCACCTCTTCTACCAGCTCTTATTAAAGACGTATCACCTCTACCACCAGTCTTTATTGGAGCGTCTCTTCTTATTGGAGGAAATGTGGTATAAAGTGTCAAGTGGCTTCATCAGTAAATTGTATTGTTTTATGCAGGGGTGTTTGATTCGGTGGTGTCACTTGGAAAGTGTAAACTTCACCACCTGACATCAACATTCCAAGGCTTCGGTGTGGTCTGGTACGGGAGGAGGTCCTTGGGGAGGGTGCGTGTATGCGCGTGTGCTTGTGCGTGTGTGACACCATAAGTTACTGCACTTGGTGACAACAATCTCAGTGAGCCCCTAGTTTGATTATCAGTGTCCTTGTTCAATATAAATATATTAATCATGCAGACAACCCACTCAGCATTTTCCGTCGCATTGAAAACTAAGCTATTTTAATCGTATAGTAGGTATGAGATAAAATACTCGCCTTCGAATACGTTTTCTGCAACGTTGTAGTATTTGGAAGATAGCTTGCCACGGTATGTATCCTCCGGATGTAGTCTTGCATGTCGGGAAGGGAGTCCAGGGACTGGAAGGCCACTGGTAGATGGAATTCCATTTCAATCTCGCCCCTGTGCGGATCCCATATAGTTAGAGGGCTGTCAATACTCTTGCAAGCGTACCATTTCATCTGTTCCTTGATCAACGAAGGTACCGCTGTAGCACCATGTCTGAACTGTTCCTCAAATTCGCTGTACTTCTTACTTAGCCCCGTCTGTACAATGAAAGCCAGCACGATGTAACTTTAAAAAGGCAACAAGTATCCAATGTACAAATTAAATATTACCATAACATTCCAAATTCATAAACATATAAACACCACCTCCACCTTACATCCATTTTGAAGTTGGATAAGTGTTCCCGAACGCTAAGATAGACCTTGTGCTATCTGCGTTAAGTAAATAACCAAAACATCATACATGGTACAAGTGTATGCTTAATTAAATAACGCCGTTTATCCTTGGTTCTGGAAGGTGCAGACAGAACTATTTTCTACTTTTAAATAGCCAGGCGTATTCCGAACCTTTCTCGCAGAGTTTACTTAAGAAAGTTCCGCCGATTTCCAACAGTTTTCCAAATATCAGCCGTGGAAAACGACATACACATAACAGAAAATAACCTTTAGACACTTTACATGGTTGAGGGTGCCGGGCTATAATTGGTAGCGCCTTGAGCATGTACAAGTACATGGATATGTGCGCATTATAAATACTCATTATTATAATACAGCCTACATGTACCTTCGCTGAAATGCATTCGAAAACATTTGGAAGAGAGATTTTGGATACAGATACTTGTAGGTACAGGATTCAACAGAACGGTATTTCGGTCAAGTCAATATAGGCGACACTTAACGCATCTTTTTTTTAAAAAAACCATCACTACCTGCTCAGAGCTTTGTTCAAATGAAAACTAAAATAACCAATTTCAATTGCACTCAAACTTGTTGAGAACTATCGGAAAGTTCGGAATGCAAATAAATCACCTCCTAAGACCCGGGGGTCTTAAAAGGAGAGCGGTGTCTTTCAAAAAGTAACAAGACGCTTGTTGGGTGGATCCGTCGTGATATGCTCATGTTTACGGCATATGTATAGTTCTCAATGTTGGTTTTTGGTAGGGAAACACTGAAATTGACCACGTATCCAACTTCAACATTTCAAAAAACAAATTTGCAAAGAGCATACATGTATACACATTTATAACCTTGTGAAATGGGAAAACAAAATCTATTCTGGGTGGACTTTGCTTGAGGATGAATAGCATAGGCTACAGTATGTTTTAGAGGGAAAAATCGAATATGTCCAAAGGTCAATCAAATACATATACTTACTTCTGACTTTTGACCGTTTTGAGAGATGACTATTTTAGTAGTTACATATATACCGCTTAGATATGAAACTGAAAAAAAACGTGTCATCGGTATTTCGATAGACAACGATCTGAACAAACATTATATATACCTTTTGGTAGGCATCGTTTGTAATAGCGTACAACAGTTGCAGATCTTCCCGATGGCGAGAGTTCAGATGGAGACCAACAAGGCCATCTGAGTTCAGAACGGTTTCGTCCAGAGCATACGTTGGTACGACGTTTGTATAGAGACTGGACAGATAGGGGTACACTGTCTCCGTTAACTGCAGATTGTTATCAATGGTAGTTGGCAAATCAACGATTACGTCGACGGAATCTGTAAGGAATTGAAAAGATCTAGGGTCATTGTGAAAAAAAATAATTATTGTTGAGGGGAATAAAGAATAAACTAAAATGCCTTGTTGTTTTGTTGGGGTCCAGTTGAATTGAGTTCATGTTTTGGGTTGCACTCGGGGCAGCACAGGGGCGGCGGAAGCATTCTTAAACTGGGGGAGGGGGCTCGTGGCGCAAGCATCCCCCGCCCCCGCGTTCGGCGCCCATGAGCTTTTCAGTAATAATACAACGTTAATGCAATGCTTACATCACAAAAGCAGATACCTCACAAGGAGATCGATAGAAAGAAAATGAAAGGCATATTGTCCCAGTTTATACTCCTTGTACGACAAGCATTAGGTCATTAAGGCCCTATTCTTCCTGAATGATGCCATGCAACTTTTTGGCAGCCTCAAAGAGGTGTTCAGTTCGTATGTAGTTTTCCGATTACTTAGTTTTGGGCCGTAATGGTAGGAAAGAGAACACGCATGCGCACAGGGATTATTCCAGAAGCACAAACCAAACGGAATTAAAACGCCAATATGAACCTTCTAATCAATACCTAAAATTGTCGAGCTGATGAACAAAGGAAAACAATTCATGACAGCTCTCATTTATGAGAACGATTACATTTGCAACAGGGAGCGGTGGGGTAGCTCAGCCGGCTGAACGTCCGCCTTCTAGGGTTAGATTCCTGCACACAGCTGGCGAAAGTGGGCATATTGCTGAATCCCAACCTAAAGTCCAACCAAGCAACCAACATTTGTAACGAAAATAAAACCTTTACATAATGAAAAAATGGCTATACACTACTCAAGTGGTGTGTGGTGATTAAATCAAACTGAGAATCACTATATTCGGTTCAGCCCTATGTTATGTGAAGGTCTGAAACCAATCACTGTATGGACAGGTGTTTCATGCAATGATACTGACATCCAAACAGAACTATACCAAGATTTTCCGAGGCGACTGAAGAAAAACAAACACATGTGCCTGGGTTTAGAGATACATGTTCAAGACAGTTTCTAAACTCCAGGAAAATAGCAACATTGATGGTAAAAGTTGTAATAATTTTTCTCTGTATACTATGTCTTGGACGTCAGTATATATTCTTAAACCATAAAAGCTTACCGTTTACCACGCGCTTCAAATTGTCCTTGATGCTAGTGTACTTCCGATAACAGGCGTCCCATGAAGCAGCATAGATGTCATCAATGTCCTCAATCACGCGGACCACTTCAGACACAGTTTTGTCGAGTATACCCTATTGATGTTGGAAACAAATGAATAAACAACGGAGTATGTAAACAAAGCGACATCAAAATATCAACAAAAAGCATGGTTCGTAAAGACATATCTTTGTTGTATGTTGTTTTACTTCTATTTGTAAAGAGTACACTAATAATAAGGTCATTTAAATGACGCCTTATCTCCACAGGAGCATGCTCGAAGAGCATAAATCAAAACAAACGGGTAGGAAGGTCAAATATTGTAGCGGATGAAGAAATGAGTTTTGAGTCAGGACTTGAAGACAGGGAGAGAAGGAACTGTCTTTAGTGACAAGCGGAGGTTGTTCTTAAGAGAAGCTGCAGCAAAAGCAAACTATTTGTACCCGAAGGACTTGAGGCGAAAAGATGGAACGTCCAGAAGTATGTGATAGGCAGAGGGTAGGTTTCTAGTCGGGGTGTACCGGGGAGTCTCATCTTTGAGATGAGATGGAGCGGTATATTGAACAACCGGGTATGTCAGACACAATTTTGAATTCAATTCTTTCTTTTACTCGTAGTCAATGGGGAGAATGTAAGACGGGCGTTACATGCTCTTAAGGGCTCGTTTAGATTTAATCTGTGCTGCCGTGTTTTGGACTTTCTGCAACTCTTCAGCAGCCATATCCCACAGTAGGCTGTATCAGTAATCCAGCGGGCAGCCCCAGTGTTGTAGCGTTGTTATCAATATCCTGCAGGATTAACATTCGATTAAAGGTGTTTGAAATTTGAACAGAATTTCTGACCACAACATGCAACATGTTATTTTAAACCACGTTATGCACAGGACAAAGACGCGCTCTGGCTTTCGAACAAACTCTTTCTGTTCCCTCTATGTTTTGATTAAAAGTAATTTAATGTCAAAATTGCTTCGGAATCAGCTGCGACGTTCAAGGTCGAGAGAGTCTAGAATTTTCAGACATTCTTTCACGAAGACAACGCTGAATATACACAATGTGGTTCAAACAATGTATTATGTAGATGGCGAGGTCAAGCAACGGAACATCCTGTCGCGAAATCAGTCGGTAGATCCAGACTGTCAATACAGGATACCAAAACAATAATAATCAAAAGAACAGGTTGAAGGGAACAGGGAGATCGACCAGTGGGAAGATGACGCTGGAGGAACCCAAGGTTGGTTATGGTGACAAATGACTTACAACCTCAGGACATAATCAGTGTAAAATAAAGATGAACACAATAATTGACACTGTCACAGGTCAAGGACATATGTCAGAGACATATATTTGGACCAAGTCGGCCCTACAACTAACAAGACTACTGTCTGACAAATGTAAGTTGAGCTAGCGCAAAAGTCGAAATATCGACCGTTGGGAAAGTACACGGACGTGCAATTATTGAGACCCATGACTAAATGCACTGCTGCACCTGGGTCCATCTACGAATGCATCTTAAGCACGTGTGCTGAAGGAGGAGGTAAAATGAACGCATGATCATAAAAACAATTAAAACAATGCAACAGAAAGTGGACCAATTCGGAATACACCTACAGTCCTATTAACCTGCCAACTATCAGCAGTCACAGATGTAACAGTGCAGGTGACTGCTCAACTGACGTTTGTCGACCAGTAAATAAGTTCATACCCATAAGAAACTCCACAGTTGAAACTCATACATAACCATTCAATTACCTCAGCCATGATGACGAATCTCGACAAGGTCAGGTCATATTGTCTTCGTGCTCGAGCTGATTTCAATGATGAAAGTAACGACCTCCACTCTTTATAGGCAGAGATGCCCGAACTGAGGAAATGCTCATCAATTTGCTTGATATACAATCTACAAATAAAACGAGAGGTCCATGGGCCACAACGCTCACTTGAGTCGACATGCCTATATAAAATACCATGAATTTTTTCCTTTCCTTACCAACATGACGAATATGTAAAAATGCTATTGTAAATTGGCAAACACATGTACCAGAGGATATTTTTGATCAGAGAAGAAAACACTTTCGCATACTTTTAATGTGTCTGGGCGGTAATTGGTGCCGAGTGGGAACATTTGTGCCAAGTGTTGTGGCTTGGTATGCAGCGGTTTTTAGAGAAGACGTTACTATTGAGTCAGCCAATCAGAAGCCACGGCGGCCATGTTTGAATTCCGATGACAACAGTTCTGCAAAACCAATAAGTTGTGCCACGTTTTGGTGACTTGGCACACAACCGTTCTGGAGAAGAATTTGAAAATGCGACAGACAGACATACAGACGACGGACAAAATGTGATCAGAACCTCACATGAGCCTACGACTCCGGAGAGCTAAGAAATACAATTCTCGTGATGATCATCAGTGAACGGAAAACAGTCACAGGAAAAAGATACCATATACACACAATTAAACAATTTTACAACATGTTGGCTATTAACAGACAATGCACGAATTTTACAGACTGACAACGTAGTTTATAAACTAGTCCGATAATTATGTTGATAATTTCCTTGGCTGAAAGCATGAAAGTTATATTTCACTGAATACCTACTGCCTATTCACAACTATACCGGACTTCAAAGTTTGAACTGTTCACGCTTTCCTGGAGGGTACTGACAGATAATGTACTGGGGCAAGGGTATAATCAGCTCCGAATATGAGCTGAATGCATTTATTTGCAAGTGTAACGTTTCCGAATGTTTACGACTATTTACAAATTTCTGTCGGAAAGTACGGTATGCATTTGTTTTATTTTATGGCATGGGGGCTATTCGAGAGAGTGTAAAACCACAGGGGTTCGAATAACTGATTAAACAGTCGAGTTGTGAAAAAATTGAAAATTATGGTTTGCTAAATAATTTTCCCGATTTTTCAGCCTAAATTTACCCAGAAATTAAATTGGTTTGGCGAAATGCGCCCGTTTTCGACTTTCATACTCCTAGTTTAATTATATAGAAAGGAGAACAACTTTCCGGAGCTGACCAACGGAAATTGCCTTCGGAAAAACGCGATAGCCAAGTCACTAGTCAATATATTTTACAATTTCTATTATCCACTGCTTCCATATACATTTCTCTTGAAATCAAAACAAAACGCAACATCCTACGTTGTCCCAACCCCAGCTTGGCTATAATCGTGTTTTTCCGAAGGCAGTTTCCGTTGGTCAGCTCGGGGAAGTTGTTTCCCTTTCTATATAATTAAACGTTAGGAGTTCGAAAGTAGAAAACGGGCGAATTTTGCCGAACCAATTTAATTTCTGGGTAAATTTTTGCTTAAAAATGGGGAACAAGAATAGACGGATGAACTTGGTTTAATATAATCACTTACAGAGTTTTGTATATGAAAGCATCCACTGGGTCAGCAGCGTCTTCTTCGAGGGAGCGCAATTTTGTTATGTCCCTCCTCATCAAGGCCCGATGTCTTCGAATTAGTATCATCTCCGTTTCCAGTAAACGAAGCGACGAGTTTGTGGCCTCATTCAATGCTACTGCTAGCCTGTTGTATCTTTTGGAAAACTCTCGCCCCATCACGTCGTATAGTCTCCGGATACCTGTCTTCGCCCTTTTCCCCAGCTCTTTCGTCTTGTCAATCAACATGCTCTGAAGATGAAGAAAAATACTTAAACTGATTAAGCACACAACCCATTATTTTCGCCAATATTAATTTCAATTAAATACGGCAGCTTTTCAACCATTGTGTAATATAGATGGCAACGACTATCAATCCATCCAATCGTCACGACATTCTGGGACGAATATTCAGATATGGTTAAAGATTGTATATCCGTCAACTATCAATGCAAACGTTTATTTTGCGGACTGGTTAGTCCCCCATTTACACGCACTGTTTCAAATTTACTCCACCTCAAGACCAAGGGTAAATTTAGATCTGGGACAATTTACATAAAGCCCTTTACATAAGAAAATGTAGAACGGCGAGGGCGTAGAGGTGGAACGGTGTACTTTTATCCCCCTTGGACATACTATACTAGGGGGCAAAACACTGCATGTAAACGGGAATAGTTGATTACTGAGTTTAATATATCTGATCTGGTAATGAGGTTCCAGATCCCGGAAGCGGGAGCGGGAGGGGAAAGTACGTGCCCCCTTCAACTCGACTGGATTTTTTTTCTATTTCAGTACTGAATGACCCCAACTGGTATACCTGTCTGAGATTGTATCATTTTAGATGCTGTTTTCAAATATTTCAGGGGGAGCATCTGCCCGGAATCCCTAGAATATATTTTATATAATAGGTCGTTTCCCCTACACACCAGATCCAGGATCCGCCCCTTGGGGTCCCAGACGACACAGCAATCAACGCTGAACTCTGTTTTCTCTTACTTGCATCTCTGAACGTGCCTGTGCCGTCCAACGGAGACTCGTACGTAGAACATAAGGGTCGATCAACGTCATTGTCAAACTGCTGTCATACTGGTGGTTCCGATCTAATTTGTGATGAGCCTTGGCCCTGATAACGCTGGAGTTGAAGTAGTTTGCACTGATATGCAAATCTCTTTCTGGAGTCGCTGCATACATGTACAAAGGTCAAGTGAAGGCAGAATTATTAAAATTGAAATTATTATTATTATTATTATTAGTATTATTATTGTTGTTGTTGCTGTCAGAAACATAATCATATAAAAATATTTAATTAAAATCCAGAATTGTATTCTTTGATCTTTGTCATTGAATGTTTTATGGCAAGTATTGTACAAATCACGTAGAACAAAACTATTAACGTTTCAAATTTTCAATCCCCTGCTCAATAAGTTACCTTTCCTGTACAGACCAAGGGTCAGAGCAGTCGAAAATGGTTCATCATTTGGGGAGGTTGTAACCTCTAAGTGAAGGTGATTTCTTTGCACTTGTCCAAATAACGCAATATTAGGTTCCTGAAAAATTAAATTTGAGTAAAACGTTTACAATCATCATCATCATCGTCCTCGTCGTCACGATCATTATCCTTCCTCACTATCATCACCACAATGATCATGTGGATGATCGTCGTCATCATCATCGTTGTCATCGTCATGGTCATTTTCGCATTTTGATCATTGTCATTTTTCATGGCATATAATGGAATTTAGTCTGAGGATGTATCAATGATGATTCAAGGACATTATCACGTGAGTATTGCTGTTAACTGAGTGAAAGTTGACCGCCAATCATCTTCTAAAAATATAAAGAAAACGTTTATAATCAGTGGCCTCACTTAAGTTGGTGTCACCCGCATAAACATACTCTAAAATTGGTGCTAAAACACCCTAACATTTGACAGCGACTATAGAACACCAACACCAAGGAATACGACAGTAACCGATGATAAAATCAGCATTGTAATTGAGTGACAATGCCAGTTTTGACCTGAGAGCCGAGACCTGAGAGTTTTAGCCGTGTGGTATGTTGATAAATGCACGAAAGCTGGGCTACAGGGATATATTTGCAATGATAATGAATTTCTCTGATGATGTCATGAAATGTCCGCACTCCCTGTACCCCCTTGATTCACTTGTGTTTATAGGTCAGAAGAGGATTCCAGAATTAACCCAAACCATCACCTGTAGATAAGCGTTGCTCTCCATTCTGTTGACTCCACCATTAAGGAAGTATTTCTTCTCTTTCCCATTTTCCAGTTGGTACCAAACGTTCGCACTGATAGTATCCTCATCATCAGAGTTGATCATTTCTGAGACCAACTTTACATAGGAATTTGTATTAGGGTGTCCTACTTCAATAAAAAGACCATAACCGGCGCTTCTAGAACGACTGTCCGCTCTGTTCAGTTGGGAAGTGATGGTAAATGTTTTACTGGAGTCTTCTGAATAACGTATATCCATGTCATGTCGGACCAGTGATCTTCCTTGGTAAAGGGCCAGTTTGTTGCTGATGTTAAATATCTGCAAGGTAGTCAGGATGATTGCAGAAAGTTTTTTGTACAAATGGAATCAAATCAAAAGACATGAGCTAGAAAACCAACATCGAATATATATAACCCTGTAGCGAATAGCTGCGTAAACAGGTATCTATAAAATAATCTACACGTGTTATTTTATCCACAGTGAGGTCGTGCATGTGATCTATTTGTTACCAGGTGCGACTATATTAGATTTTGGAGGGGAGGGGGGCGATGTTTCTAAACTATTGTTTTTTTCCTCATGGCGTGCAACAATCTATTTTTGTCTTGCATTATTGCCGACTGTTTATACAGGAATATAGAACATAGTTAAAAGAGGAAGGGGTAGGGGTGCGGCTAATTGTGAAATGGGGTGCTGGAAACTTAACCTCGACAAGCGAAACGAAGAGTAAATTTAATGTATGCTGGCTCTGAGAAGCATGTTTCTGCATTTATTTGGATCCTAGTGAGCTTTGTAACTAGTCCAAATAATGCAATTACAGGGGCGGCAAGAGCAATTGCAGATGTATGTGTATGGGGGAGGGGGAGAGGAATGATCCAAGATCATCAGGCGATGGCCCAGGGACCACCCAGGCCTAGGAAGCTCATGGGGTCCTAAATCGGTGAAGATGCGTTATGAGCGATTTCTATAGTGAAGACATTGGAAGGGGGGGACGTGTCCGCCCTTACTCAGTAAACAGTAAAGGGCTTCGATCTACCCTTTCCGTTTTGGCTTCTATGACATACAAATCACCAAATACTGCAAAAGCCCCAAAGTCGGACCTTCCCAGAATCCGTCCGGCGTGAACACAACCAACAGATTGATATGCTGATGACTGGAAGCAACACCCACCCGTTTCACTCGCCTTCTGCCACATACATGTGGTCACTGTACCCTATTCTATGCGACTACCTTCTTCCGCAATTCCCAGGAAATCCGTGCCATGAAACTACGGGCCAATATTATTATTCATGTGTTTTTTAATACTGGAAATGTAAGAGGTCAGATAATTCCAATTTATCATTACGTCTCCTAACTTTTAAATTCTAATGCCTCTCGGTTTTAAAATTAAGACCAGGAATAGATTTAATTTGGTTTGCCATTGTTCAAATCAAGTTACTTCCTCAATGAAAGATCCTGAGAAGAACCATCAAAATCTATATTCAAGCTTTGAGGATTTAAAATGCCTGTTATTTGCGAAATCCAATAGTCAGACTGTAGTAAGTCCACTGGTATGTTTCATACCCTTCCCATTAATATCTAAGACCTTCTGAATTTTACTCAAATCCGGATTCACGAAATCTCCTTTAACAACGTACCTGCCCAATTGATGGTAAACCAACGGTCAATTTAGTCTTGAGCGATTCCTCTTCCGGCCAGGTCTCGAACAGCAGAACAACCTTCTTTCCTGAGTCCCGGTTGGCATCCCACATAATCGAACCATCTATGGCATGTTTCAAGCCAGACTGTGTCAGTGTACCTTCAGTGAGTAAAGTTCTCAAAGATGAGCCAACCTTCAAGATGACGACATAAGAGGTTTTGGACCAGCTGCTTGTGTCCCGCACATCAATGTCATAGAAATATCTTTCACTACTTGGACCAACAAAGGCAAGTTCTCCTTTACCTTTTAGGCGTCCTGTGGATTTAAATATCTCGTAGGATATTGACATTTTGTTCACAGGATGGCCTAGTGTTACCTTCAGATTGGTGTCCTTTACAAATGAGGTGCTTTTGTCATTAACAAGTACGTGTATCCTATTGTTGCTCTGTTCTCCTGTCCAGCTGGATGTAACTTGGCATTCTCTTTGACTAGTAGTTTTCCTGAACATCACAACATTGGTTACAGTGTAGCCCAAACAGTCAACCTGTATTGTACTGTCCACATTTCCAGGGTCCATCCGTAACGTTGTATTTGTGGAAATGCTGAACTCAGAACCAACTTCCAGATGTATGGTGTTTTCACAATCCGGCATTCGTCCTGTTGTTTTGTACCTAATATTGACATCTTTGAAGTTGGGGTTCAGAACCCTAATATCAAGCAATCTCTCAGAGGGGCTTTTATAATGAGCGAATGAAGACTCATAATGCTGCTGGTTGGCCTCAAAGAGAACACCTGTTTTCATGTCATTTCGAAAAACCTCACCTCCCCTAAAAATGGCCTCAAATTTCTTGTACCCTCCTATGTTAGACGACATATTCATTTTTCCAAAGAGAACATCGTCTTTGCGTTTAGCATTTAAATACAATTGAATTTTGTCCTTTTCATTCCCAATCAGCTCCAGCCTAGCATCACCTCCGTGACTATCAAATTTATGACAGTACTCTATTTCTACATGTGTTAGTCTACCTTTCAACGACGTAGCCTCGCCTTTAACGTCAACATGACTGAGGGAACTAGAGTGCTTAGGGTCCACATGTATTTCAATCTTACCACGACTTCCGTTTGTGCTTAAAGAAAGGATGATGTTATTTGGCCTCGAATCAGCCTCGAAACGTAGATTTAGGATCTCATTTTGCGCTGTTACTAAAGAAACAGACCAGTTGTGTAATTTGTAGTGATCCTCCCACCTCATGATAAAGTACTGATAGTCGTAATTTTGAAACGGTGACCTGAATTCCCCCTTCAAGCTTCTTACATCATTTGAACCTTTCAACGGCTCAGAATATATAAAATTCATGTCGACAGTTTTGTTGTCCATGTATGTAATTCCTCCTGACAAGGTACCAATGGTTTTGTTGACTTCCATCAATTGAAGATAACACCCAATAGATGTAAAGTTTTCTAGAGGTGTTTCTAAGGTAAACTCATACCTACGTCCTTTGTTGAGTCTAATAGATGAAAAATTTGTTGTCAGATTTTCCTGGTTTATACTCAAATGACTTGTAGCTATGATACCAATGTCTCTGTTGATGTAAAAGTCTCCCGTCATATGTTCAAGTCCCTGTATATTGGTCGTCACAATCATATCTCCCATGGCTTCTCTTCGTCCCAATTTGGAAACATTTGCATGAATAACTATAAGCTTAGAACCAATGTTGAGCTGGGAGTATCCTTGATAATGGTTTTCGCCTTCATCTTTTGACAAGTATAGCCTGTTCTCTTCATAGTTTTTGTAAGGGGTTGTAAGACGAAATATTATGACCTTGCGTTTAGCAATGGTCCCTTTCCAGTTTGTCTCCAGTGAAAGCCTGTTATTGTTGCCATACATTATTGTCAGGATGAGGGACCTGTTGCCATCGTTTTCAGAAATGCTTGCCTCAAAAAAATAAATTCTGAATCTGTCAAATGGCGTTTTGAGCTCGATCAAAATGTTGATACCTCGACTAAAACAACATCTGCTTTGAGTTCTGAAACTTATTTCCTTTCCATCCATGTAACGAACAGACGATATGAACCAAAGTTCACCCGAAGTCCATTTGTTTTCAATGTAAATTCCCATATTGTTGTACTTTTCGAAAGGTGTTTGGACAGTGAATGACAAAAGAGCGTGTTTCTTTCGGAGAATGGCAAACACACCAACCGCGGTGGTCTCCGCACTGGCACCCATCGTTACGGACCCGTTTACTTGAATTTGTTCAGGAGATAGTGTAGCGTTGGCAGATATTCCGAACTTGTCGTCAATCTCTGAAGAAAATGAAAAGTTAGCAGCTATTGTTCTATTTTTCCCGATATCAATGTCCAAACTGATCATGTTTCCAGGCAGCTGTGAGGTAAAACTGTAACGTCGTTTTGAGTCTGGCATATTTCTGTAGCCGGCGCCCAGGTTGATCGCTTCATAATGTTTGTATGGGGTTTTCACAGAGATGGAAAAATCATAGTAGGGTTTGGTCATACCAGCTATCAGCACGGACATCTTTTTTCCGCTTCCAGTTTCAATAACATGCGAAGAATGGACGTCAAATAAATAACTCCGATGTCTTGTCCAAGCTTTGCCTTCGGAATGAACACGGAGTTCCTGAAATCAAAGTTGTACAAAGATTGAGTTAAAGCACAACTTCTGTATCAGGCCCGGATTCACGGGGAGGTAGATGTGGGGGCACTCGGGATACGTGTCCTTCTTTAGCTCGCCTTTTTAACTGACCAAATCACCCCCAAAATACTGATTACGGAAAGTCGCGAAATGGGTTGAGATGCGCCATTTTACTTCTAGATGTTTCATGCTAGTCCAAGGGAGCATGCCCCCGGGGGCTGGAGCCCCCAGAAAATGATATCTATCGTGATCTATGCTGTGGCCCACACCTTTTCACAAACCTGGATCCGGCCCTGTGTACTTTCTACAGGTCATGGGCATGTACCTCAATCAATTGTTCAATTGTTCATTTGCAAAGGACCATATCACGTGTTTTTCCTGATCTATGCTGTGGCCCACAACTTTTCACAAATCCTAGATCCGGCCCTGTGTACTTTCTACAGGTCATGGGCATGCACCTCAATCAATACCTCCATAAATATATCCATACCGACGGTTATCACCAAAAATAATGAAAAGATCGCCATCACACACACAAGTATAAACACATGTATACACACATGCGTAAACAAAATGTATGTTTGCACGCTCAGAAGTATACACGCACGGGCACACTAAAGTACGCACACACCGGGATGCTGCATGCTCAACACAAGTACGCTAGCATGGACTCACGCACACACACATTCACACGAGAACGCACGCACCCAGAACAGCCACCCGGGCCCCTAACTTGGCTGAGGACAAAGCTATGTCCATACTTTGCCAGACCCAACCCTTTTTTAATAGATATGAAAACAAATATGTGCAAATTTAATGAAATATCATTCAAAATACAAACATTAGCGCTCAATAAAACATTTTTCTCTTGCTCTCGGGCCCCCAGGCTTAGGCCTACATGTACTCGGCCTAATGGTTAGATTTAATCCGCCTCTGACGCCCACACGTACACACAATCACAGTCATATTCCAAAGCTATCCCATTAATGCGGCTGCGGCTGCAGTCCGTTTGAATCGTCGAAACAGTTATAAATCCATTGGGGGATTCCATTAACGAAGCTGTCGCTGCGACTGCGATTTTTCACCCGTTAATTTCAATCAGTGCAGGGAGCGATTCGTGCGATTGGGCCGCGCGGCAAATCTTGAAAAGCCCAGGGGAATTCAAGAAAATGTTATCTCTATTTTTGTCGTTAATTGGTACAATTAATCATGACAAAGTCTATTTGAGGGCAGACAGAGCAAAGATCATTCCACCTTTCTTCCGCCAAAGCTGCACTACGAATCTTATGCCTATTCTTGCTTCAATTTTAAGAGAATTCATGTAACTCTAACGGTTTTTTTTTCAAACTGATGTTTCTTCCTTCCTACTGCCCCTAATTAGTTCGTGTTCATATCTGTCACAATATACCATTTGGGGTTTATTTTATGTGAAAGAGAATGTATTCTATGCATAGTTTCTTCATAATAATAATTTTATACGAACCTTTTAAGACACTTCGAAACTTACAGCATGAGAAAACGTCTTAATGGAATCACTCTGAAAGTCGGATACACAGCCGCAACCGCAGCCGCAGCCGCAACCGCAACCGCAGTCTCATTAATGGAATCGTAACTTAACACATGCTCCTAACACGCCATGCCTAACCAGAACATCATACATACCAACGGTCCGATGTAACTCTTGATATCATAGTCAACAGCCGTCGTCTGCTCATCCACATTGTGATTTATCTTCAAGCTTGCTGTCACAGATCTTAATGGGTTGGAATGGTCTCTACCATAGCGAACTGTTATTCCACCCACAGTTTGTAGTCTTCCATGGCTCAACTCGAGGGTAGATACAGTATTAGAGTGTGGTCGGATTTTATCTGTATATTTCCTATTAAAAAAACCCCAATTCAAGTGCCATTAACGAAATTAATCGATTCAAATAAATTCTGTTTAACATTCTTCAACGAATTTGACACAACCATATATTGTACGAAACAAAAATATGTTTATTTTTCAAAATATGTACTGAAATAAATGAAATTGTGTTCTAATTTTTCTTTTACAATAAGTTTGAAAAAACATTGTGCATCATGAAATGTTATAATTTTCTCGTATCCTAATGTTAATTGTGCTTGAGCCGAAGCCACAGTATCTTCCGGTAGGCAGAACGGCATACTCCGACGAATTATTTTAAGTGTGAGAGATTCATAACATTCGTTACCAAGCGCTCTTCAGCAACGTGGTTAATTTAACACCTGCATTAAGCTCATTAGAAAAGGAAACAATGTATTTGTCAGTTAACCTGAGCTCCCATACGAGAAGAAACCCACAAGGTCAACTATAGCGTACAACTCTGTTTAACTTCCATCCCTTCGTCAGCAGTTGCATGTTCCGAGCTGTTCTGTGTCATGCATATTCAGTGAGTTCACGGCGCAGGGTTTGGCTCATCTTACTT
>JAUELE010282586.1:3512-17732 GCA_031471655.1 Diodora aspera
TGTTGTTTGCTGGCTAATCCTGACTCAGATTCGTTAACTGAGCGAATCCAGCACTGTAACCCAAGCAAGGGAGTCAGTGCGTGTCGCAAAAATGGTTCCAGTTGGGACCCCACTTAGAATTTCAGTCCATGAGCTTTCGCCACTATTATTGAAAGTTTAATCAAGACTGTCTTGTATAGGACACAAATAAATTGAACAAACACCAAGCCTGACGTGCAGACAAGACTGCATTGGAACACTCTATTGATGCAATGCACCAACATTCACGTTTGCAGTTTGTGCTGGCATCGTACAGTATTGTCTTTGGCACTGAACCATGAATGTCTCTGTACATGCACGTTTACTTCCTGGCCCTGAGAGCGGAATCAGGGTTGAACGCACGTAATCCCATCTCCTAAAAACTGTTTCGCAGTGAAATACTAGACTTTTGTTTAGTCCCCAAGTCACTTTTAATCACTCTCTTGTTACTAATTGTAAATTGCTCGGTAAATTGTAAAAAAAAGTATCGGTAATGCATATCACCCTCTCCATGCTGCGATCTGTGACTGGCATGCTATTTAAAGGGATATCAGTGTTAAACAGGGCGTTTTGGGATAAACACAATCGCAGGGACTTGATGAAAGTCTATGAGATTACATTTGTGTTCTGTAAGTGAGGTGATGTTTCATCTTTCACGTTGAGGTGATGTTTCAACTTTTCTGCAACAGTGCCCCAAATTTGAAAATACGCACCCATACATAAAAAAAACTCTCAACACGACAGAGAGAAAGGAAAGCATTACATTTCAAACTTAAAAACTTTCTACAGTTATTAAAGAAATATAATTATAAGTCTTATTCTTTTAACTGACAAAATTCTACATCTTGAAGTGCTGACATGTGTACAGCTAGTTATAACCATGTATGATGTATTGTTGTATGTGTTGCGCTGTCCCATGGCATGAATGTTTATGTGTGGTCTAATTCTCTGCATGACCCTTGAGAACAGGTGGTCGCAATGACTTACCCTAGCTCGACAAACCTTCCAAGCAGTAAATGGCATTTTAGTAAGGATAACTCTTGAATGAATAACACGCAAGGCTGTACTCAGCTGTTTTCACTGGTACATATAATGACATATGTATAATATATCAAACGAGGCATGTCGTACTCGAGAACCTCTGTCTGATCGTTGCCTGTGTTTTCAGACTATACAAGAACAGCCATTGCCTTCACGATAATTGCCCTCGCTTTGATGACAATAGGACATGGGTTTGCCATTTACACTTTAAAGAGACCTCGATATATCATCAAAAGGTTAACAGCGTTGCTACATCTTATGACTGGTAAGAAACTATATTGCTTTCCAAGATTGCTCTGCTTCAGCAAAAGTTACACACGGAAGCAGTAAAGCTGCCATGTTTGTGACGATAAAATACCGTCTTTTGAGAAGAACACATTTATTCAGAAGGTTCTGTCTTTCTGTACTTTCTGCAGTGTCATAAACCATGTCCGTGGAATTTGCGTTTAAATAGAGTCACGTTTGCCTCTAATTCTAATAGTGAAGTGGCAGAAATGCGGACTTCAAAAACGCATTATTAATCGTTTGAGTGTTTCACGTACACATGCAGCAGAATTCACTGTATGTGTTGATAGAGGGATCAGTGGTAACGTGTTTTACACATGGTCCTAAAGCGTGAATAATGAAAGAATAACTCTTAATGAAAGTTGGAGAGTAGGAATGAATGCGATTTGTTGCGATACATTTTGCAGCAGCGTGTGATAGTAATGACAATAATCATGCCATACTCCTTTCAAAAATGCGTGAACGTCACAAATCGTCAATGCATTTTATCAACGGACAAGACTTGTTTTCAAGATGTTGAGTCTATAAAATTCCTTAAAGACACGTATAAGTAGAGGGAGTGTTATTCCTGGAAATAGCTGCATTTCGTATCCGTTCTGTAGCCTGAGACATGCCGAAGTAGAGATGAGAATGTTAGAGTAAGATGGTCAGTTGGTCATACCTTGATTGAGGGTTTTGACACTAAGAGTCTATCAACGGACTTGCGTGTAATATTCAAAGCTTGTAGAGCATATTCTAACATTGAAAGTTGAGTGAAATAATTCGGAAACCACGAGTAAAGCCGGATTGTGAATGTGGTATAAAGATGGTTGAAAGGGCCACCAGGTGCAGTCATCCCCCCTGTATTCAGATTATTCAATCTGTCGCAGGGGCGAATCCAGGATTTGGGGGGGGGGGGGGGGGGGACACACCCCTCCCCCTCTTGATTTGCCACTGTACATGTGTCGTTAAAGACGCATAGGTATCTTTGCTTGTAGGACAATATAATGTCATTAAGTCAAAGTTCAAATCGGTTATGAGAAGCAGTTAAATAGGAAAGCGTTCCTTTCATTTCAAACCATTTACTTACTCTGTATTTAGCAGCTGGGATGTACTATCCTTAAACCTAACCCTAAACCTAAAAGTACATTGTATACGAGTGACATTTATACCATATACACATATGGATCAGGGTTAGTTTGTGTATCCTATTATATTGAAAAGTAAATAAGGAAAACGAAAGAAACTGTTAAACAATTTATTTTGATTAACGAAAAGTTTTTTGTTTCATTTCAGCGGCATGTATTTTAGTGCTGAACGAGGTGTTCTCAAGAAGCGTGGAACACGAGATGCGGAACTTGTCGGAGAAGTATCCTCGAGGAGCAGAATCCTCTTACGGCTATTCCTACGTGTTTTCATGGCTTGTGTTTGTCATCTATGTAGGTTCTGGAGTCACCTTTCTCTTTCTCTCGCACAAAAGGAAAGCGGAGATGGCCGACACTGAAGACGTTTTGGCCGAGCAGGACGAACCCATGCAACTTGGACGAGTTTAACCGTTTGAATTCCAACCGTATACGTCACTTCCGATACAGTTCTTCTGCGCATGTGCAGTCTGTACTTAACTCAAGACGTAGGCATCACAGGGCAAATGGAACAAGGGCAGTTTTTACTTACGATGCATATAACTGGTCGAACATAATAACGTTTACATGACTTCAGTTCACTGTATTACTTCGGAAGAGGAAGATTCATCCTGCTAAAGTGACTGAAGGAGAAATATAAAACTGATTTGTATATAGTTATACTGACATGCCTTTCTTTCCTCGTTTTAAAATCACTCCTCCATTGTGTGTCAAGGCCCGGAAATGACGTCAGAATTATCCAGTCGAATGGTGCTTTCCTTTGTGATATGGTCAAAACAAAACCGCTGGATTTTGTGTTTGGTTTGTGTGTGGTTGAAACTTATCTCATATGTACAGTTTTCAACATTTTCACTTTGAGATACGTTTTTAACTTACCCCAATTGGCTTCCAACTTCATATGTTTTTATGTGTTTAGTGTCATTATTTCGTCACGTTTGTAGACAGGTAAGAGATGAAGAGATAACTTTGCTTTGTGTGGCATGCTGCAAGCCTTAAGATCGTTTACAACAGATTACACGAATTTACTCTTCGAGAAATGAAAGTCGGGCCTCGTGGTGCTGAGTCGACTTTCAGTTCACGGTTGGTCTTGGTTCTCGTTTCCAAACTCATTCAGTGTATACACACACAAAAACAGTTAAGGCCTAAAAACAAATGAAATGTTTCTGGTCTTTGCCCTTAGCCCAAAATGATGCGATGATGCGATCTTCCTTTTTTTTTGCTGACTATTCTATAATCAGCTGTATGAACAGATAGGCAGATAATATTTCAGGATAACAAACTTTTAATAACTTAAAACAAAACAATTAATGGTTTCCTGAGAAAAACAAAAACATGTCAAAATTAAAATCCGGAAAACAGAGTTAAGAGTTACCTGCCCTTGGCATTAATATTGGGGTAAAAAGAGTTGACGCGGGGGGTCGAGATTGACGCGCGCTGAGACCAGAAACAACAGACTTTTTTTAAGGCCTAACTCCTTTCAACTGACTTGCAGGACTCTTATTTATATACCAATATCACTCTTGGTAATGCCCAAACGTGTTGTGGTTCCGATTTGCGACCGATTCCCGAATTAACGTACTGATCTTATTAGTTTTGGCGGATTGCAAAAACCGTTCAGAACTCTAACTTGGCAGTTGATTTTGTATTGATTAAAAATAATTTTATTAATTTAAATAAAAAATTATTAATCGGAACCACAACATCTTGTTGGTCTTACTTTTAACTTACAATAATATATTATTGCATAAATAATTTACACGTAAATGTAATTTGAACCTACTGGTTATACCTCCATGTTTCCTTTTTCTCAATTTACACAAAGTGATTACAATGATATATACTAATATGTAAAGTATTCATATATGTGTGAGAACTCGTGTTTATATATAACTGTCTTCTGTTTTCAATAGTTCAAGACTATAAGTACATTATAGTGACTTAAAACCACCCACATCAGGCGATCTAATGAGTTAACACTGTAACAGAAGAATATTCAGTCTTTACCTCAATAATATTATGTAAATGATGTAGACATTTACAGAATATTTAGTGATTGTATATCACTATAGAATATTCATATTTGTTACTAAATCAAATATTGATGGAAATGAGAAACGTTTGCCAGGATAGTTAAACAAAATGCTGTGGGAATGTAGTCCATCAGGTTTACATTTCAAGTAAAATGCATTATGTGAAAAGAGTCACCGGATGTGGAGTGCATGTTTTAGTTTCATGTATTCAGTTAACATTGATTCATCCCATGTAACAGCAACATGTGTTGTGACCAAAGAGGCGTATTTCAATATTCTTTATGCAGTCGAGCTAAGAACAAATTATGCACATATATTGTTTTGTGAGTAGTAGTTATTTTAGGTTTATTTCGTTTGTGTGTGTTCAACACGGCAGGGAATTTGTACAGGATATTTGCGCAAATCGATTAAACAATCATATTTCGTTTCTGAAAACCACATTTTTCTCTTCACCCATGTAACATTGCTAATTTTGGTGACTGTTCCTTATGTTCTCTTGTTGGAGAAGCTTGATGATTAATCATTGGAGATATATGCACAAATATTAGAAGAATTCGCTGGCTCAATGCATAGTTTCGTAGGAAGATATTCATACCATGCATATGTAAGGTGTAAATTTCATCTTACTATAAGTTTATGGATAAATTGATTGAGCCAATAACATTATTAAACTCAATGGAGTACCTAGCTTGAGACAGTTGCCTCATCGGAGTTTAAGCAAGTTCAAGTTGGAGATGTGCATCCGAACGCTAAAATAGGTCTGGTGCTATCTGTGTGAAATAAGTAACATGAACTGTAAATCATACATTAAAAACGTCATACATTAAATAACGCTCTATTTGTTTAGTCTCGGCAGATGCAGACCGATATATTTTCTACTTTCAAACAGCCAACCAAATTTCGTACCTTTCTGTAAGGGTCTACCGAAGAATGCTTTCCGAATTTGATCCGAATGTATGTATTTGAAAGTGTAACGTATGCAATGGTTTATCGGAAAGTTCGGAATGCAATATTTTTATCTATTTAATGGTATGGGGGTCACAAAATAAATGAGGCTATTCAAGAGACTGTAAAATCGACAAATATGCTAAAGTGTTGTGTATTATTCGTGGTGTGTACATAATTTTTATGCAGATTTATCGTTCCATAAGTTGTATTTTAAAAGAAACCACTGCGTTTGACCACGTATCCAACTTGAAGTAGAAATGTTAATGTATTGCTGGTACCTTGTCATGGTCACTGCCTCCCCTCATTTTATGGCCTGGCTACGATCCTGTAAATGGAGGTTATTTTCTCTCAATAACGCGACTACAACATGACCTTGAAACATTGCTCTTTTGCCGCATTAAAAGGAAAATAGTCATTTTGTACGAAACGGGAAAATAAAAAGTTAAAAATATCTAGGGACACTGCACACGAGCACAAACGTACAAACATCCTTTGTTATGGACATCCTGTCCAAGGTAATTTTTACGAAACAAATTTGAACCGGAAGCAGACATCCACCTGCCGGAAGTTAGTAACTGCCCTGTACGGAACAGCAGTCGGTTAATAGTCATTGTGCTCGGAAGTCTCGCGAGTATTAAGGATCCTGATGTCATGTAATTAGGATAAACGAAGGACTGTGTAAGGTCTGGTATTTCTAAATTCGTCTTAATGCCTCCTGGATAATAATGGAGCCTTGTCACGAATTTAAAACCATTCTGAGACACAAAAGAGAAACATTTTCTTGAAGACCTACAAACACAGTGATCCGTTGTCTTTAAACCGACAAATTTCCTATTGTCTGTTCAATTCCGACCGAAACCGAAAAGGGTTTCTTTTTATAAATGTTGAAAAAAGCGAATCAAAAAGAAAACTCGAATTTAGAACATCAAGTAAGGTCAACATGTTCATAAAACAGAATGATTCATAAAAGATATTAGTTTCTCCTTATTTTAGTTTGCTCCTATGACAAACGTGAAAGGTTAACGTATAACATGGTTTTCATAATAGTGACGTCCCTGGTTGGAAATGTTGAGTGTTTCAGAAAAGAATATCGGTGTTGTATTTTGACTATTAATTCAGAACCAAACTGCTATGTCAAATGATGAACGTGTGCACTGTTTCATTTACGACAAAATCTTGATTGTAATTTCTCCAAGAGACGGCCATTCCGTTCCGTTCATGTCTCCGCGACGGTACAATGCATCAAATATAGTTCGAGATCGGTAGCGTCGATTTCAACCGTTTTTGCACATCATTCTAGATTAAATGTCAACCTTTGATCTTTATGACCATCCATCAAAAGTTGTAGTATTCAGTTGTAAACGTTTTGACAACGTGTATAAAATGTTGCATATTATTGCAGTATGAAGATCGGATTTTTTAATGAAAGGATTTCCAGAGAATAATTTCCATAAATAATGTGATGCCTGAAATAAAAGAACACTGGTTTTAGAAATGTATGGAAAGGTTACGGTCTGCATGTCAAATTTGGTATTCCTTCCAAGAAGTGTGAAAATGGTTTTTGAAACTGCACTGAACGTGTACATTTTCACCAGTTTACATAAATGTAATTCCTTATTATGAATATATGCATTTTAAAAGCACCTTTGTTTGAGAAAAGCTAACATTTTGACGTTGTCCTTTTCTTTGTAACACAATGACATCTTCCCTTCGATATGAATTTTAACATCAAATGTACATTTTTAAACGCTAATTTTTATGCTATTACTTTTCACCTTATCAGTTTGTAGTATATCTGTGCCATAACAAGTTAATGACTAGATTTTCAAAGCTAATTCGCTGGTTTCACGTGCCATAATGTTTTGATACCAATTTTTGAGAGAAAACGGCGTTGAGAACACTAAATATTGAAATTGTCTATTGAATTATGAATCTCACAATTGCAAACCATTGGAGTTTAAGAGCGGATATTTTGTCACGACTGGGGTTGGGCTTACGGTCGACCATGATCATGACCCTGAATCAGAAGTTATAAACTGAAGTGTAAAGGAGTTAATGGTATTCCTGTCTATATAGCTTGTGGACGCGCTTAGTATAAGAACTGTATTCACAGATGAGTATTATCCTCCCGTGTCGAGTAATGGAGCGACAATTTGATCTTATATGGGGACGGCTGGACGATATTTCAAATTATTTTTTCACCTCGTAGCTTAGACAATCTATTTTTGTTGTGTTATTGTTTGTAATCTTTATTTTTAAAACATGTATGGTGTAATACAGAGTTTGCTTGCGTGATTACAGGTACATTTAAACTGTATCGAAAGTCTGAAGTAAACTCTAATGAAAATTTTAAGTTAAAAGAAAAGTTTCATGATACATTTCATAAGTTCAAACTGAAAAATAATAAATGTATATGTCTAGCTCTGCAATATATTTATCTATAAAATTTCTATAAATTCTTTACAGTCTATTTATGTGCAAAATCGTCCAGCGCCCGCTAAAAATCTCTGTACACTAGTTAAGGATTGGTACAGGCTTAAAGAAGATGTTTAACTGAACAAGAAATTAACATTACATGGGATATTATTAAGCTCACATTTGGCTATGTAGATAGTGTGGTTTTGGTCATTGTGTTTTGCCACTTCACTTGGATCTCACCTTGTCTTTAGGGTAGATTTACCTGTTGCACGTGAAATGATTATGAACACGTGGACAGGTGGGTGCCCGCAATTGTATATGCACTTTTTACGAATGTTCTTATGGCACGCCCTGCATTCTTGAACCAGATCTCTATTTTGTTACTGTTTGATATTTACCGTTCTGTCTTTACACATCGAATAAAGGACGAACACCCTGATCTCATGTTGTCGGTTGTTTTTGTTACAATGCCTCAAACTGGGAGTTCAACCATGAAGGTGAATTAAGTGGCTCATCTGCTTACGAAACCGAAGGTTATAGGTTCGAATTGAAAAGTGCTTGGTATCTGCATCTGGCAATATTGTGTCCTATCTGGTTGAGGTTTCTGGTTCATCAGTGGAAGTCTGAGTGCAAGTGTTACCGCATCAAATCATCCAGCTTCGAACCCTCTATGTGGGATTTCTAACAGCAATAAAATGGCTTTGTCCGAGATGGGCATTCAGGTCATTTACTGTCTTGTTGCTGTCCAATTTATAGCAACAAGCAAAAACGCCTATTAATTCAACATTAACACTGAATTATTGTTATACCTGTATTTATTCGAAATCAAAACGTGTTACTGTTTGCACAAAGAGCCTGTGGCCTCATAGAGCCGAAATATAGACTTCTGAATATGACTAGTGACAAGTGCAGTGACATCCGTATACGCAAATCTTCAATGGTCCGTTATGATGATTTCACTGTATTGGAATACAATATCTGCTTCCGCCTCTTCAGTCACGTTCTGCAGGACCTTGTACTAATGAAACTGACGCGTTTTCACAAGATGTTTTGACCATGACTCCTTAAGTATCAAATGAGTGTGCCATCGTACGCCAATATGTGTACTGTCCACGTGAAGATGTGCTGGGATCGGTATCCCTGGATGATCAAGCATTACAGGTTTGAGGCCAGGAAATATATCTCCACCAAATCGCATGCTAGTCAGTTTGTACTTCGAAACTCAGAAATACTTGTGGGGGCACACGTAGGCTTGGATTCAGATAATCGTTGCGTGCCTGTAAGACATGTCTTTGTGTAGAGCAGAATTAACCGGAAATAGAGTTGATTCCGCTAGGTAATCCCAATTCGGTTGCTATGGAAACCACAGTAAATCACCAATGTTATTAGAAATAAAAACAGATGAAACAGATCCAGATCGATCTCCCAGATTTACTGCGAGTGTCCCTTGTATACTTCGGATCTGTAGTATACGTTATCTTCGTCCAACGTTTAGACGACCATGGTGTACATGCAACATCCCATTAAGGTTCACTTGTATAGGTCTGCATGGAAAGGCACTCGTCAAACATTCCCCACGAGTCTGTTACTTCAAATTGTAAATAGCTCGACTTGATCTGAAAGAAGTACGTCGATAAACTTCAGTGGACCGTGGAATTATTTTACTTTCCCGGATCTTACTGTAATCGTATACAGTATCTGATATCTGCTTGCCAGCCAGGACCTCCCCCCTCCCCCAGATTTGGTAAAAATTGCTCAGAATTCGGGCAAAACGCCCCACGATTCGGGCACAGCAGAATGTCAGCGCGTTTTGGGGTGTTTTTTTTTATTCCTTCTCGGTTATTCTTGGTGGTCATTTTTCGGGCAAAAAGGTCACTCCCCTCCCCTCCCCCCCCCCCCAAACTCAACCTCAACAGTAACAGAATAGCTACTTTTCTAGGAAATGTCATCTCAAGTAAAACAAATTATGTTGTAAGTGATAATATCCTAAACTGTCACTGAATATTTCACTATTCACGAGCAGTTACTCTCCCGAGTCTCAAGCAATGGCGTTTTCCCAATGATAACAACAGGAGTACCAATATCCAACAAGTCTCAAGTAGATCAAACTTATAGGAAGATGCTTCACTCCGTTTGAAATAACCTCCCCAGATGCCAATTTCTTGCTTGAGTGAGAACCCCATCGCCGCCATATGTGCTTCCAATTTTCTCAGCAATACTTTACATAATGGGGTGAACACCATGCTCAAGTTTTGTAGCGTCAGCTGGGAACTGGTAGATGTATCATTTTCGTCAAAACTTGTTGTTTAATCATGTGCATATCATTACTGTACTTGCAAAGCAGCGCATTTCTTAGAGAGTCTGGTGTAAAGTGGTGTCATGAACTTCTTCTGGAGAAGTTTACATGTTGAAAAAATATCCCTGAAAAATTCGTTACAGAAGCAGCATTCTCCAAGCGGTTGTGGATATAAACGTATACACGGTGTATCGCGGAAAGTAAAGTTCCAAATGACAAACGAGAAAGCAAGGTGTATAAACTGATCAAAGACGTTAAAGTATTGTAAAGGTTTACGGACTTTCGTATGGCTCTGACCATGGCCCTGAATGAGAATTTATAGAGTGAAGTGGAACTGAGTTAATGGTAATTACACTGTAGCATAAGAAACAGGGACTGAAGTAAGGTGTACTTACTTATTCTTGGAGCAAAAGGTAGAGAAATAGAGGTGTATTTTGTGTACAGGGAGCCACACATTCCTGAGAAGCAATAATAATACTACTAATAATAATTTGTATATTTATATTGCGCCTAATGCATACGACAGTATGCTCAAAGCGATCAACATTATTACCTCAGTCATTGCAACCGTCTACAGTCAGCAACATTCGTCAACTCCCCGGGGAGTATACAACCCATGCTGCCAGTTAGGTCCTAGAAGTTTACTTTCACATTACTGTCACTTTCTGATCAACTACCCAGTTTCAGTTGTTGTATCATAGTAACATGGAGCAATACATTCCAGAGAAACAGAGGTGTATCGAGTGTGCAGGGAGCCACACATTCTAGAGAGGAAATGCTGTATCGTGGTAACATGGAGCAAATACATTCTAGAGAAACAAAGCAGTGCCATATTACATAAACTAAATGTTTAAAATCTGAAACAAAATCTTGCCGGTTCAGCGAGTTAAGCCGAAGGAACCTCATTGTAACTTAGGACTTCTGGGACCAGTTGTTATCATATCCTCTGTCAAGACAGATTAAGAAATCTGAGAGTCTTGGAGTGGTCTTTTGAGAAAGCTCACACAAGCGGTTACAGGTTTCTTTATTATAGCACATGTTTACATCGCATGAGTTATCTGCCCCTATCAGTCCCGTTCATGAAAAGATCCCTTAAGTAATTCTCCCTCTGACAGAAAATCAATGTATCCATTTTGAGAACTATTTGGTTAAAACGGGACTCGCAACGGCTGCCTTCAGTCTACAGAGGCTGAAACATCGTCTGAAAGAGAAACTTCCTTTCTATAAAAGGTGCCCGGATGTTCTTTGATTGGATAAGAGACTAAGAAATAAACTTGATTGATTGGTTGACACAACGTTGAACAGATTGTATTAAGTAAAGGAGACCATCGAGGAAATTCGATCTGAACTGCATAGTCCGAAAAAGCTCGTCAAGCTCAAATGGTGTTATGACGAAAGAAAGTCATTCAGCTCAAATCGTTTTGAGGACATTCCGTAAAGAAACTACTTTGACGGCTTTCATCTTTGTGTCAAGACATTCAGCTAATCAATCTATCAAGATAAAAACAGAAACTCTGCATTTACTTCAAATACGAATGACAGGTCTCATGATTCAATCCATAAATATGGACAGCCAATTAAATGTTGCATTAACTGCACGAGAAGCAGGGGTTGCTATAGGAATTCCCCGACGTGGGGGCTGAGATCCCCGACTAATACACACATTTTACAAAAATACGGTAAAATATACTCATTTTCACCGCAAGTTTCCCCGACGAAATGCTATATTTTTCCCCGACGGGGGGCTAAGGTTCCCCGACACGGGGGCTGAACCCTTCCTCCCTGGGCCATGGAATCTGCAACAGGGTAGTTGTATGAGGGTAGCATTGGGATTATCGGCGAATCTGGCCAATGAAGGTTCACGCTCGACTCCCATGACAGAAGGAATCCCGTGTGGAGATATGAGCGTTTTACTGAGCCGCTGACTTACAACATGGTCGTTTTGATTATATCATGAATGGTATGGGATTGTATCAGAGTAACTGGTTACACTCTCCTCGATATTGTCCATGACAGTCACAGGTCACTACTATCGGGATAACATCATTGCACCTTTTGTGGTACCAGTTTAAGGAGATGTTGGGCACTGTTTTATTTTTCAGGATTCTCATGATCATCATACCAGGATTGTGACCCAGTTCATCCAAGAATAAAACATCCATGTAATCTTGTGTAGCACTCAATCTCTCTCCCCCCCCCCCTCCCCCATTGAATATGCATTGGACGCCATTGATAGACAAATGTCAAGGTGAAAATTCACCCACTACTCTCAATAAACTCAGTGTTGCTGTCATGCATGAATAGAACACAATGAGTCAAGCTGGCATTGGTGTGGTGACCGGAAAAACACCTCTAAGAATTTGTGCAAGTCTGACCAACAGAGGTTCTTTTACCCAATGTTGGTGATGTCTGCAAATTGCAAATTTCTGATTTGACTCCGACCTCATTGGCCTCGTGATGCAGCACCACCTAATCACACCAACCATTAGAAACCATTGCATTAGATCTGACTGTCTACTTCAGAACGTATTTGATCAGGTCATTTCCATTTCGAACTCAGAGACTGAGAATTAGGCACCCTTGGCTTATAAGTATACTCTTAAAAAAGTAGGGGAACTAATGATAATAATAATTGGTCCCAAACTAATTGTATCTTTACAAAGAAGGAATTGAGTAAACAATTCACCCGATATTTCTTTACCTAAACTGTTTCTCTTGCTGTTATGGTACGTGAATGAAGGAATGGGTAAGAAACGGAAATTGACATTTTTGCGTCAATAGTGCATAATGCCCCTGTTATTGGCCAAACACTGATTGATTCGTTGAGGCATCGTGCATATGAGTCAACCTATGGTAATTTGATGCAGTCTGTCCCATTCTTCCACCAACGCTTGTACACGTTCATCTAGCGTGGCTGGTGGCCTTTTACGTTGACGCACACGTCCGCCCAAGATGTCCCAGACATTTTCAATGGGGGAAAGGTCAGGGCTCATTGCTGGCCAGGGCTCATTGCTGGCCAGGGCATCCTATGGATATGTTGCTGTTGAAGGTGGTTATGTTATTGACCTTGAAATTCCAAGTTCCCCTACTTTTTTTGAAGATTATATAAAGGGCCATTTCTACCAAAACCGCTTCGTTTTCCGCATCGACTCCCGTGGCGTTTCCAGCATCGTGACCTGTTCCCACTGGATGCGGTTTTCGCGGCAAAAACCTACACACATTGTGTCCTGTAACTTACTCACCGGAAATCCCGGGCTTTTCCCCAATACTCGACCAAATGTCATCTTTGAGATCCGCTCTTTTGTAATTTGTATGCGACTCGTCGATTAAAATCTGATTTTTTTCAACTTTCAAAATGATTATTTCACTTGTGTCCATCTTCTTGTCTGATATGTTGCCAGGTCTAGCCGTGTCTTAACAACATCAAAGAGTCCGAGGCGTCTTCAGGCTTAATACAATACGATCTACACCACTAATTAAATGCTTAGACACAACGAGAAACGCATTAAAGTTAGTCGAGGGAGCGACCGGCTGCGGGAACCGATGTGTTATTTTGTAGTGCGATTTCCCCAGCGGTTTTGGTGGAGACGGTTGTGTGCATTTACATTGAAGTGATCTACTGCGGCTGCCGGAGCGAGAAACATTGCGGGAACCGCTGCGATTAGCGCATTCAGTGGAAACGGCCCTTAACTTCGTCTTAATTCTCTCTTTGTGGTGGAACGCGAATAATATGATTAAAAAACCCTCAGGCCTGTTAACATTTGGTCACACTATATAAAATCATATGATATAATAAAGCGTTCTTCGTTGTTCCTGGAATTTTAATCACTTAGGCTATTCCTGTTACTATTTTCTTTTTCATCACATGTATCTTCCATTCCGATCAAAATTATAATCAGGTCAGGGCTCATCGCTGGGCCAGGGCATCCTATGGCGGTCTCACTAAAATGCGCCCGTAAGCGCCCGCATGCGCCCGTAAGTATAGAAGGACGCCCGTAAACTTTATTGCTATTCTTGTTACTGCAAATAGTCTAAAATCCAAGTTACAAGTGGATACGATCCA
>JAUELE010282697.1:0-17714 GCA_031471655.1 Diodora aspera
ATACTTTCAGAGAAAAGCTGTCTAGAGTACAAGTATGACGTAAAAGCAATCAAGGGCTATGACTCTATAAATAATTCACCCAAGGCGCTAATTAACGAACTCAACAACATCAACATAGTGACGATGTGTGTGACAAATTTCATTGATGTAGCTACAATAACTTCCCAGAAAAGCTGTCTAGAGTACGGACGGACGGAAGGACGAACTTGATTCCAATATCCCCCGCTACCACTTCGTGGCGGGGGATAAGAAGGCAGTAACTGTTGGGTCACTTAAGGCAAGGATCACACTTTCTTGTGAGAAAATGAAACTCGAGTAATGCAAACAAGTAATCAGATTTTGTCTTACATATTTTGAGCATATTTTGAAATAAAGTTACCACACGGCATTGAAACCTGTCAAGTTTTGAATGACATGGTAATTACGTTAATGAGGTTCGCTGTGTGTGATTCGTCTTTGAGACGAAGCAGTCCGGTAGGGAATAGACTCGAGAATACATGAATAACGATTTGATTAAAACACACGGATAAATTATTGAGCGGCAAGACGTTTTAATAAAGATAAAATACGTTTTACAGACTTTCTAAAACATATACAAGTATGAACATTTTACAATGTGGGAACCATGTTTTAACGAAATATGCAACCAAGAATACAGGTTTCGCAAGTTGATAAAACAAAATAAATGTATAGTCCCTGAAACCACAGATACGATTCTATTCAAGAACACGGTTGCCTGATGTCGGAGCGCTTAATCTGTACGGATGCGATTCCATTGAAGAACACTGTTGCCTGATATCTGAGCACTTAATTATCCCCCGCCAATTTCTTTGTTGAACCGATCTCCGTCCGTCGAAAACTATGATAGATTTATTTACAAAACGTGGTACATACATACATCAGACACTGTAGATGTGCCTCTTGCTATTTGGATTTTACAAAATATTTATATGAGATTGATTGATTCGTTTAGGCGTTGTGTTTATGAGTCTACCTATGGTAATTTGATACAGTCTGTCCATTCTTCCACCAACGTCTGGCCAAGTGCATCTAGCGTGACTGGATGCCTTTCACGTTGACGCACACGTCGGCTCAAGATGTCTCAGACATTTTCAATGGGGCATACGTCAGGGCTCATTGGTTGCCAGGGCTTCCTATGGTAATTGTGCCGTTGAAGGTGGTTATTAGCTTATACCTGCACGGGCGTTGTAGTCCTGAAAGACAAATCGGTGCCCCCCACATGTCGAGCAAACGGGACAGCATAGGGTGTCAGTATGTTTTCCGATAGTACTGGCCAGTGACTCGTCCTTGCCCGATATGGAGTGGAGTTTGGTCAGTTATAGTGACCCCACCCACACTCGAGGGTGAGAGTAACTCGTCCTTGCACGATATGGAGTGGAGTTCGGTTAGTCATAGTGACCCCACCCCACACCATAACATACCCACCACCTAATAGGTCATGCTGCCTGAGGTTAACATTGGCATGGCGTTCGTAACCAATTAAAAAGTGTATCTGAGAACATTACACGTATCCAACTGACGGTTTCCCCAGGTCCTGCGTTGTGTACACCATTCGCATCTATTGGCAATGTGGTGGTTGGTCAATGGCGGTACTATACGAGTCCGTCTAGCATGGATATGGGCATCGTGTAGACGTCGTCTGACCTGTCACGCGGACGTCAGTAGCCTGGTGTAGGTTTGCAGCAATCAGCTGATTTGCTGTTTGAGTGCGATTTCTCAGACCCTGGGTACGAATCCACCTATCCTGGGCTATTGTTGTTGACCGTTGACGCTCTGAACGGCGTCGATCATCGACATCATGGGTTTGGTGATACCTGCTCCATAATCTGCTAATCACAGACTGGGAAACATTGATCAAATTGACACCTCAGCCTGACGGCTGCCAGTTTTAAGCATACCAATTGCTCGTAGACGTTCAGCGCGCTGCGAGCAAACAATCAAAGGATGTCTCAGATAAACAAAATCAACACCGGATTACAGTCAGAAGCCATCAGAATGAAAGAAATCTTGATCACAACGGAGTATATGACTTTCGTTGCTTACGGTTGAACAAGAGTTCGAAGCGTACCTTCTCTGTTCACCTGAAATGGCAAAATATGGTTTATTCATATACATATGAGGGTTCAACAATACAGCTAACATAATAGTGAACATTTCAATAATTGAACAATGAACAAGTGTAAAACTGAAAGCTGACTTTGTGCATCAGGAACCTTAACGCGTTCTGTTCCTTTTACGTTGTCATAAAACTCGCGTACCTTTTAAATCCAGTAACTTGCGCTAGAAGAGGATGTGTCCTCAGGTTATTTTGAAACAGAACCAATCATTTCTACTGCAGATCAAAGACGAACCATTAATACCTGACGTTGCACATACAAACGCAAGCTGTTTGAAACACTCCACGTTACTGAAACTTTCTGTCATGATCTGTTTACTTGTGTTGTGTAATAGATTCTCTGTGGCTTCGTGTTAGGGTAAAAAACCACAACGAGTATTGCATTTAAATCATAAATTGTCTAAACATCATCATACAAAAGCATTCAGATGCAATATAACAACTCGATATTCTTATGTTTTTGAACTTCTGTGATCTTTTCTAAAAACAAACCTGTTCGACCAACATAATTATCTTATAAATGATAGATATTTTATGCTATATTGCTTTAAAATATGGTCCACTTGTGGACCAACTTTTCCCAATAACAAACTGTAAAATCTAATTGCTCCGTCTTTCACGGCAAACATCATGTACACATTTGTCATGCATATGTAAAGACACCTAAGTCTGGTGGAGATCTGTCCTTTTTGGATTTCTGACTCCGAATGTATCATTAAAATGTTGAACTTGTCAAGAGTTTTAATTTCCAGCAGCCACATGCCAAAACATATGACAGCCCTTTCAGTCATGAACATTTCTGGCACCAACTTGACAATGTCGAACCATCCACGTCAGAGCATTGCAGACATTTGCACTATGACATGTTGCTCAATATTTGCCCAAATGATCAGTTGCAGGGATTTAATTGTAATCTACTATTTGTCAGTGGAATTCATTATTCTGCTTGCTTGATAAAATCACTGAAACAAGATACCATATTTAGGTGTCAGGTATAGAACATTAGCTCTGCTTTAATAAAAGTGGCATGCTACTTGTCTGGCATTACATGAGATCGATTAACAGATTTGATGAGTTAGTGATAGCTCATGTTGCGTGCATTCGAGTTTGCAGAATGTCTCATGAACATATACATTTCCCAGTTCCCTCGGTGAACTGAGTGGTTGTTATTTAACGTATGTCATTTGACATTCCCCAGGAAAAGGATATCATTTGACATTCCCCAGGAAAAGGATTTTACATCCTATAAAAAGTCATCAATTGCACCCCACTAAGATTAGATCATCTGAACTATCATCTTTATATTACTATGCAAATTGTTTATTTACGGCTCTTGTGATGTGATGTATGTGGCACCATGTAATGTGCTCTTCTGTTAAACTTGATAATAAAACAATACGTGCTAACGTGTTATCTCATCTTGTTCCACAATTGAGAATGGGCATCCATAATCTCATTTTTGTCTCAATCAAAAAAGACCAAAGTGTTAATCCAAAAGGGAAAATGATAAAACTGACACGAAAAACATTACTTTAACATACGTTTCTTAAACATTTAAACGACAATTATGTGAATAAGAATTGTTATGAAATTGACAAATTGTTTTTGGAAAGAATTGCAGCTAAAGAAAGTTATGCCTTATGAACGCCTTTAGGGCAGGTATGTTCCTCGTGTGCTAATGAAGTTAACTTAATCAGGATTTATTTCATGTGAAATAACATTTAGTGCAACCTGGGACAAAATTACATTTTTGGGGGGTCTAAAACTATTTAAAGCTTTTGAAGATATTTGGTAATATTTGTTGCAGGAAAATTATCTTTTCATAAAAGTATCAATCTTTCCCAATGAGTCAGAGAGGGCAATTATCAATGTTGTGACTGATCAGTTCCGAGATGCTGACATCGAAGACAAAGGTGATCACATGTACATATGACTAAAGTCGTGGCTACGCATTCAACAAATTGTTAAGTAACGTTGAAATGCATTTGATAAAATGCCACAACTATAATTTACCGAATAGGAAGCGTCCAACAATCACACTCATAACGGTTTACTGCTAACGATTATAATTGAACATCATGTATCTTCTTTTTGTTTTATTGATTATAATATACGCGATGCATGTTCATTTTAAAGTTACATAATAATTATTTACGTTTTGAACAATTACAATTCAGTAAATTTGATTTATAATCAGCAACTGCGATTTAACTAAACACTAATGTAAGACGTATAACTATATGTATCCAAGAAAGGGGGCAATTCTTTCTAATCGTTGTCCACTGTCCAGTTAAGCACTATCGTACTTACATGACATTGAGCACGGACAAATGATACGTTACATGTGTCATGTTTCTCGTTTTGTGAGTAACACGCCATAGTAGTAGTAGTAGTTGTATCTTAACCAGACCGGTTTCATTTTAAACCCGTCTGAAACTGATAACCCCGGAAATGAAGCATCTTATACTACAACTAGGAGGAAACTACTATCCATATGAATGACATCTGAGTTCTGCAATGGTAAAAGGAAACATTTTCAGTTTTACTTAATCGGTATTCTTTACGTAATTCCAGATCGATTGCATAGATATTGTTATCTTAACATTATGTCGACAAGGGCTGTTGGAGAATCTCGAGTGCTAAATTGATGGAGCAGGTCCTTGTAAATTTCTGTTTGTTGCGATCTTTGGTAATGAGGTACAGATATAAATGTTTCCCAGAAAAGGTGGTTCGTTCCTCTATGCATCCTCGGTCTGGGATGAGTGCCTATAAACTAATTTTTGAAGGAACACATGAATTGCTGTCAACATTTGCATGCTATCACGATAGCTGGATGACGAGGATTTTATTGGTCGCCTTCAGGCTCGTCAATAATTGCGTTTGCAAAAGCTGTGGAAAACCGCTCAAATTACGTCGTCAACATGAAAGATAACATTCAGTATAATTAACTTTAAACACTTATTTTGTCAATATGAGTTACCCGTGTAAATATCAACATTTCTACACCACTCATGAAGATTATCAGTCAGCTCAATGTCAGGATACAGTACAAGATTATCTCCATTGCCTTCATGTGCCACAAAAGGCTGCTCCTTCGTACCTCTGTGACTTGCTTCCAGTCTATCAACCTACTTGTTCACTTTGGTGTGCTCATCAATACAGTTTGAAATTCACCAAACTAATTCCTCAACAGGCACAAGATCCTTTTCACACTGTGCAGCATCACTATGGAATGCCTTGCCATTTGCACTTAAACAATGTGACTCTCTCCAGGAAACTAAACATGCTCTCAAAACTCACATTTTCAAGCAATTTTTTACTGCAGCACCAAGCTCAGCGCCCTGAGCGGACACTCTGTCCGGGTTTGTGTCATAAAAGAGGACATATTTATTATTTATTTATTATTGTCATGAAAATGCAGCAAACCAAATTCCAAGTTATTGTAGATCATAGATTAACCTCACCAATGTTGAGCAACATGAGCTAAAGTACTCACAACATTTACTCAGCATATACAATGAAAGGACAAAAGCATTTACAATTCATAACTCAAACGAGATTTTCCAGCACACCACGGAAATGCAGACAAGCAGAGGCACAAGATGTACTTTTGGTGGGCTAAAAACACCATATTGTTTCCGATTAATGTCCAAGAGAGTTTACGTTAAGTTTAAGAACATAGGTGAAAAGATGTGTTATATCTACCTGCATTTTTTGTGTCCACAATGATACACTATCTATCTAACAATCTGTCTGATTGACAAGCTGAATGCTTGCCTTCCTGTCTAACTGATTAAAGGAATCAGCGAATGGCTGGCTTACTGACTGAATGAATGAAAGGATGCACATCAGTTCAGTAGTTCAAGGAATATAAACTTATTTAATTGTAAGAAAAGAGAAAATTCATACATGTACATGGATAATAATGTTATATAAATAAGAAAGATTGGGTAACATAAGTGTCAAGTCAAAGCCGTGTACATGTATAGTCACAGTAAAATATTGAATTTTGTTGGAGGGTTAACCAACAATAGCTGCTGAAATGCGCTATGAATGTCCGATCAAGTCTTCAATTTAGATTTTAATGAGCTCATGCGAGACATTTCAGGTACGTTTTGCAGTGATTTGTTCCAGAATAGCAGTCCGGGTTTAGTTAACTTTTATAAGGTGATGTTCATCTGAGATATCTATGGCTGATACACCAGTGCCGACTTAGTAATCTGGCGACATTTATATGCCGAATGCCTTGGTTTTGAAAATCCATAGATTCACTGTCTTCTCTTAGTCGCATGCCGAATATTGTTTCAGTGAGTTTAAAACGTCAGCGATACGTCCATTGCTTTTCGATATCTCATATGTGTCTTGTTTATTTCAGGGTTGATCAAAACCGTCTTAAGTGCAGAAATTACGAATGATTGGTACGCCCCAAGTGCGGATACTGGGATGGCAGATTCGTGAGTTTGTTTAGAATCCAGGCAAGCAAGGAATCCAGAGCATATGATATGCTGGCACTAGTCTTAATGATGTCCGGTACCTTCGTTTCGCTATGGAGTATGATGGAACTAGGTCAGGTCAAGTGGTCCTGAAGGACCCTGTGAATGTATGTTTCTGTCCTGACAATCTGATAACTTATTCTGAGTGATATTTTATCCATGCCAAAGTCAGGGAATTTATGTGATACATGTAACTAATCCGACAGCCGTTGAAAGTGCTTCAGTTGTGGTGACTGAATAATAATCTCAATACGTTTAACAATGAGAGTTCAACACATGTTTGCTGATTATCATATAACTGTGAGTTTATAATCCAATCGCATTTGCATTCCCAGGTTGGATCGTTTCTGCTTTCCCCCTTGAATGGTGTCAGTATTCAACCATAGTGACTCAGCAAGTTCAACAGTAGGTCTGTCAATTACAGTTTAAATACGTGTCAAAACGATTTAAAACACTCCGACTATGTTTGTCATTTATGTGGCACTCTGCTGTTCAGAACATCCCTTAGATTTTTCTCTTTCCTTTACATCATCTTCAAGAACGTTATTTTTCTATGTCTGCTTGGAACATGAACATTTATATGTACAGCTCAGGAAAACAATACCAGTGTTAATGTATCGAACCGCCAAGACAACAGTTATTAGATCACACTTCATCATTTCTCGATGTGTGGTTCATTTGTCTTTGTGAGATTAAGAACCGTCCTTTCGCCACCGTTGAGCTGGTTATCATCATGAAAACTAAAATCAAAACAATCACAGGTTTCTAGTTAGATTATCCATCAGACTAAGGGAGCAGAATAATAAACATTTCCTGTCATGACGATAGTTCAAATTAACACCTCATATCACTGATACGCAGATCAAGGCGTTGCATGCAAAACCAAAGTGTTAGAAATGAAGTACATGTACATTATCAGCTGCAGCAAGCATCAGTTCGATTCGTACGTTGCATTGGACATACACCAGTCCTATTCAAATCTGGAATGAGATAACACACGTGTGTACAAACACGTTCCATACGTAATATTTGAAACTGTGAAAGTTGTCAAACAATACATGTACAAGCATTGAATTTTTGTTCAAACTCTTCACACAAGAAGTGTCAAAGATAAATTTCGGTTTCGTTTTTTCGCATCTAAGGTTCAAATCCACCGAATCAGCTTGTCCAGAGTTATCATGATGTGCAATCAGAAGACACTCACACAGTTTCCGTAAGTGTCAACATGTTTATGTTTCAAACACATGTAGTGGGGGCATATGTACTCTTGGCAATAGGATATTGCACACGCCATGTTTCCATTACCAATATTAAACCTATGACAGTTTAATACATAATACATTCATTAAAACGAAATCGTCAGTTGGTATGAGACATGCAATTATAAAGTGGTTTGCTATTTATGCAAAGTTAAAACGCGAACACGAATACGACTGCAGTGAGAAAGGTGCCGAATAATCTGTTAGTGAAAGTGGTTCGCGAACACATCTGTGAAGATGTGTCAATATTATTTGAAGGAGGTTTGTATTATATATCAGAGAAGTCATGATCTAAATATTTGTATTGTACGAGATCACAAGTCTAACACAAACAAACATGCTTACTCCTACAGTTATGTCTGTGAATCTCTCCAGAGTCACGAATCCATTTCAAAGAGTCAATATCAGATGGCGTCAATGTCATCGCCACTGGTGTCTCGCAAAACGGCGCAATTTGCAGCATGGCCACGCATTACGGAATCTTTACTGCGAATCGGGGTTTGAAGCTGTGTATTCTGACAACTCCAGCCATTCTCGTTCATTGAATAGAAATCTTCTTAAGCACTTGGCCTGTTTTCCAGCTTATTACTTACTTTATAATAGTCTTTATCTGATGCAACACATAACGCCAAATAAACGGATTTCATTCACGTCGTTCTCTTTCAATTGATACATGCAATGTATGGCATAAGTACTCGTGAAGCCGGATAAACCTGAGGATCTTTGAAAAGATGGGTAATGAAAACAGTCGTTACTTATAGTGGGGTTTTCCCACTGTACTGCTTAACGTGGCCACAAGTAGTTTGGTAAGATTTCGTTTATAATCTTGATAATAATATGTACATTGCTGGAAGTATCTTCTTTATATGACCTGTTAAGGACTGAATGAATATTTTTCCACTTGAAACACTGATTGTAAAACCTCGTGCATATTAGTCGTAATGCCGCCTTCAAGTATGTTCGACCTTGGGTATAGTTAAATACATGTATGGCAATGTTCAGTCAACGAGTCTTGTATACACATTCGAATTAATGTAGTTTAAGCTGAAAGCAAAACAAACAGAACAGTCTATTAAAACGTCTGACGAAATTATCACAAACATTGAGGATAGTCATGTCATCTTATCTAGGAAACAAACCAGTGTCTCGTCTACGAACCGAATCAAGTACATGTTCAAGATATACGAGCAACTCGATCTTTTCGGAGAAGGTTTACGATGTTCCAAACATCTATATTCCTGCTTTACAACTTGTTCCGATCTGCAACATCAATATGCCAGACTCGGATAAAATCTACAATCAGGGAACTGACGATAAAATATCCCCAGCGTGATTTATGAATGAATGTACAGATGACTGCAATTCAACAGGTCTGGTTAAACTGTTCTCAAGTGCACTCTGTTCGGGCCATTGTAAAGAAATAAACTCGTGGTTTCCGTATGCATCCGTTAGCAGCAGAGCACCTGTTTTCTTTGATGATAACAGGTGTCTGAGACGTCATGGTTCATGTTCATGTACTAGAAATCGCACCTTTAGTGTCTGCTTGATGATAATCGACTTTATATAGCACTTCATATTCCACAAATTATCAAGGCATAATCCAACTGCCAGTATTCTGGGTTTCTCGACATGCAATTGCGAGACATCGGTGGATAAATACCATATTTTCTGCTGACCATTAAAACAGTCATCTGTGTTCATACAGAATACACCAACTGCAACATAACTGGGCTCGAGTACGTCGAATGTAACAGCACTGACCTGGCGCACACTGAATGGTAAAGTCACTGTATTACTCAACAAAGCTACCGTTATTGTAACGTCACTGACATCTAATGCTTACTAACATTATCATCCCCCGCCACGAAGTGGTGGCGGGGGATATTGGAATCGAGTTCGTTTCGTCCGTCCGTTATTCCGTCACACGTGTCAGTCACACTTGTACTCTAGACAGCTTGTCTCGAAACGTATTGTAGCTACATCAGTGAAATATGTCACACACATTGTCACTATGTTGATGTTGATTGAGTTCGTAAATTAGCGCCTTATGTGAATTATTTACAGAGTTATAGCCCTTGTTTGCTTTTATTGACGTATTACCTTTCTCAGAAGGTATTAATAGTACATGTATATTGAACAAAATTGATGTTAGATACATATTCGCACCATAGCAATGTTGACTGAATATGAGTATACTACGCCGTTTGCTTCAGGAACCCATAGAAATGTTGAATGTGCAATAAGAGCATTATCTGGAAATGTGAGGCGGTGGTGAACCTCAGCGGTTGTTTTCCTCCATATATAACCGAATCTCGAGTTAAAAATGAAATGCGTTATGAAAAGGTGCACAATGCCTTGTTGCACATTATATAAATACACGATTCATCTCGCCTGCTTCTTTGTGATTTGGGAGAATGGCATTGTCGCTTTGAAATAATAGGACCCAGGCAACTACACGCTTGTCCACAAATATTACTAAATGAGTATCTGTGATTATCTCGTCAAAGTAACAGCCTTTTTATAAGCTTAATTTCCTTTCATATTTTTCACATTCTGCCCCTTTCTGATGATTTCGTCAGCAACTTTAAAACGTTATTTCAACTCACCCTTCTATTTCCGTCAGGGATTAATTGACTTTGATTTGATTTGCGATAACCAACATGTAATTCTAAAATTCTGTCAAATTATACGTCTTCACCTGTCATTGCGTGATCCAGTATTGTCCTTGAAAAACAGGCTTTACCGTTTGAAATGTTAGCTTGATTGTAACTGGTTAAGTCTTGTTTGTAGGTTTATTGACTGCTACCTGTAATATCAGATATCAACAATACCATTTTCAATCTTAGATTTGTGGACGAATTTGTAAACATTGTGGAACGATTGCCTGTGTTAGACTTTGATGAAACCAAGAACGAGACCAGCCTCCTGGCTATATTTTCGGGCACCTGCTTGGCTCATCTCAATGGAGACATCATTTCCGTTTTACTAAAGTTGTAGGAATAGATGTATTGAGGGAGATCATCTGTACCTTTCGTCTCGAAACAAAGATAGTTTTGCCCAAAATACTATTTATTGTTTCAGAAGCCAATGACATCTCATTGAAAACTCAGGAAACCTCTTTACGTGTGTGTCAACGATTGCTTGTGTCTGGACGGTTGACATCGGTTCGTAGTGGCGGAATGTTCCTAGTCAAAATAAACTAGCCACCCACCCATCATCAAAACACACACAAACACACACACACACACACATCTCCAACAGAAATATGGACAACATGAGATTGAATACTTGCAGTAAACAATGTGATCGAACACGCCGTTATAACAATTTTTCAGAAAAAGAAGGCTTAACATGAGAGAATTGTGCAAAATCCTCACTACATTATAAACTGATAGCAGTAAGCTTCAAATTACCCACTGCTTATAACTTTACTTCTTTCATCAAGTCCCCAGTTGGTTTCATTGCATTCGTGCACGGTTTTGATACTTTCATCCCAACATTTACATGAAGTTTTGACGAGGGCAGTAAATACGTATCTTGGTGGCATTCGATGCATCATCTCAGCCTTGTATTCTGCTCTTGTCAAAACAACATTAAATCCCGATATGATGAACCTGATCCGACGAAAAGAGCTTTGTGATGTTTAAAAAGTGCACTCTTAAGAAAGAAGCCTGAAATTGCAACCGATCTTTCCTGCGGGTTTACGCAATTTTGGGGGAATAATTTTAGGGAAGACACACGTTACACTCTTGGATATTTTGTTTTCATTTGGAAGACCGATTATCTATCCCAAACTCCTTGCTTCAATAAACAATAATATTAGTTACACAGCATTGTGGCAGGTTGTACGGGCTGGTATGCAATACGGAAGGAAATACGGAATTGCTGAGGGTCATACCAGCCCGTACACCCTGCCAAACGAATTTATTACCAATTAGATCTTCCTTTGAAGTATATCTTCCTCGGAATGTATGGCAAAACGCTTTGCCATTGTGAAAACAATGGTCTGCCAACGACAGGCTGGCCAGGCTGACAAGCTCGCAGTCGTAAACATTGAGAAGGGAGACAACTCTTGACGGCATATTGTGATCGATGATGGCAATTTAATTATTTGTATATATATGGATATAATGTAATTATCAATGTTTTACATGTTTTCATTTATTTGCACAATTGAGAAAACAAATTAGAAACGGTCTGAAATCAGCTAAACCAACAAATAATGTTATAATTAAATGTTGTAAGTTCGAGTCGCACTGTCCAAAACAAGGCATCAGCTAGCAAAGGTCAGATCATTCATTTGCCGGGTAATACAGTTTCTACTACCTGGCAAATTGCGTACACCCGGCGAACTTCTCAGGTACACTGTACCGTACGCATTAGCTCTTGACCAATCAAAAGACTAGTCATCTATCTAAAGGGTAATAATTGGTAGGTATTATAGCTGTGCAAAACAGAGCGATGTCTTTGTAATCTATCAAGTTTAGCCTTTCAGTAAAAGTATTTTCTGCACCAAATGCAGAGCTAATAAAGTTTCCTCCATCAATGCTGGTCGTTTGGACATCCATAATAATACATACATCTCATCGTTCCGCTTCTCACAAATACATGTACTTTATGGTGCAAGTATCTCGTAATGTAGAATTATACTGTTATGTACCGTCAAGATTTTAGATTCAATTGACGTTCTGCCAAAGACGATCGGATGCTGTTCATTGGGCATATAATTTGCTGTGTTTTTGTAGAGCCAGTTCCAACAAGTAGGCGTGAAATATGATGTCCTGCTGATGCTATTCAGACATACGTGTCTCTCATAATTATGTGTGTAGTGGAGTCAAATAGCTTAATAAATAATTTCATCAAAGTCGGACACCAAAGGTTCGCGGTAAGCATTGCGGTGCTTATAACTCAATATACCATCATCGTTAACAAGGGTCAGGTTTAACGAGACATGCTCTCAAAAGGTACGGTTAAAAGTCAGCTAATTTTACGTCTTTTTTGGCCCCTGTATGGGGCTATATCAAAGACAAAATGCTCTCCAAAAAAAATGAATGAAGAATAATTGCATGATCTTGATTGACCAGTGAAAATCAAAGCCGGTTTATCATTGGGTAATGCACAACATATTAAGTTGCTGATTTACCTACGGAACCTGTATCGAGTTGAGTCCATCATTATAGTGGTTAAGGGAAATGTTTTCAAGAATCCATCATCTCTCCAATATATGACCTGATTATGTGTAACTGTAAATTATTAAATTCGTGTTGGACGTGAAATCCAAAACATCATGAGAGAACATAAATATGGAATGTTCGCAAACAGTGTATTTATGTCTCCCCCTCGACATATTGTTTTTGGCGTCGGCGTTAGCGTTAGCGTTAGCGTCCAGATACATTGTTTCCGAAGCAGAACTCTGGAACCACTGGGTCCCTTTCGACGAAACTTGGTACACACTTCCGGCACATGGTCTAGTTGTGCCTTTTGAGGGTTTTAATGTTCTGAAAATAATAGTTTCCATTTCCATGGCAACAAAGTGTGGAACGTTTGTCCTGTTGCTTTCCGAGGCATAGCTCAGGAACCGCTTGGTATTCTGGCATAAAACTTGGTACACATATTGGGCACACGGTCTAGATTTGCCGTTTTGGGGTTTGAATTTTCAGAAAATAATATTTTCCGTTTCCATGGCAACTAAGAGTGGAAACTTTCGTATTCATCTCCGAAGCATAGCTCTGGAACCGCTCAGTTTTTTTTCCACCAAAAATTGTAAACACACAGAACATACAGCCTAGTTGTGCCTTTTGAGGGTTTTAATTTTCTGAAAATAATTGTTTCCGTTTCCATGGTAACATTATCGAAATGTTGTCCTTTTGGTTTCTGGAGCATAGCTCTGGAAGCACTTGGTATTCTTACAGATTACTTGGTACACATATTGAGTACATGGTCTAGATGTGCCTTTTCGGACTTTGAATTTTCAGAAATACTATTTTCAATTTCCATGGCAACTAAGAGTGGACACTGTCATTTTCATTTCCGAAGCATAACTCTGGAACCGCTAAGTATTTTTTCACAAACATTTGTAAACACACAGAATACAAAGCCTAGTTGTGCTTTTTCAGGGTCTTAATTTTCTGAAAATAAATTTTCCGTTTCCACGGCAACAGTATGTGGAAATTCTGTCCTTTTGGTTTCTAGAGCATAGTTCTGGAAGTACTTGGTATTCTTACACATAACTTGGTACACATATTGTGCACATAGTCTAGATGCCCACATAGATGAAGACCCTTAACAATTTTGGCGTCAAACAGATTGCATTCGAGTCCCGTATTACCATTTGTGGGTTAAAGCTGGTGCATTTTAACAGTGTTTAAATTGACACTTTCAAAAATGGAGGAAGGGGGAGACATCTGTTTTTACGCGTTAACATACTTTATAGTTTATTATATTCTTGTCATGAGAAACAAAATGTCTAAATGTTATAAATGAAATTTTAGAAGATTATCCCGTTCGTGAAGTGTATGTATCCGCTCGTTAATTTTATAATATGTAATCGGAAAATCAATACGTGCACGATGGCAGACAATTGACGAGACGCTGCGATTATTGACGGCAACATTGAACAACAGTTCGATTGTTTTTGTCGCAAAAAGGGCTTATATGCAACTACAAGACTGACCACACTCTAGTGAATTAAACCTGTACATTGTATCCACCTTTACAACTATTCAAAATTGAACTCATCCGGGATATGGCGACGTTTGCATTGGCGCAACTTTGACTTGGATACCGGTTGTCTTGTCACTTTTCTCAAGCTAAACATCTGTCGGCTGAAGATCTTCAAAGATCCCTTTCTTACAATTTCGGTGAGTTTTAATGCTGGAAGTCAGATGTATTTCGAGCCACAAAATGAACGCAATATAGAGGGGGAATATTCCAATGATTAAATCGCATGAAAGTACACCGTCGACAAGAAATGGCATGTTCTCTGCCGTGGAACAGTTCTTCCTCTTGCCAATGAAGGAAAAATGTTTATCTTGCATATGGATGACTAGATGTAAGCCGAAACACTGATTAATATCATTATATATCTTAAGAACCTTATCCTATGAAGCGTGAGACTCCTATGATGGAAGGGAAACTTCCTTCGAAAGAAGTATATACCTCTCTTTATTGAGATACACAATCGCAATATCTTGTACATAGGGACTCTCTAGCATTAACAAAACTTTAGAAACTTTCCCAAAATGCCTGACAAATGGTTCAAAGGTCCTCAACACTATCGCGTCTTCAAATCTTAAAGTTCACTTACGGTATGTCTGGGGTAAGTCTTGCGAACGTTCGCAAGTGCTATTCTCGAAATTTTCTTTTCAAAGAAGTGTCGTAAATATCGCCGGATTTACGCAAAATGATATGATAGGTCTAGACCTATCGTAAACCTTGCTCAGTGGCCAAAATGGACGGATTTGTCATCGGTTCGAATATGAAAATCCATGATAGGGCTTCAATCGTCACCAAAAACATTATTTTGCTGCGAGACTTCGAACAATGTTTGAACTTGTTCATCGTGAACGCAAATCCCCTTACACGCTGATATACCGTACATATCAAAAGAACCAGGGACCCTATCATCTTCATGGCCACTCCTTACAGCATGAATGGTAATGCTCATGACTTGTTTCTAAGATACTCAAGCCGTTCTGAATTGGAATGAACGAAGAAAGTACTTTTGACAACGAACGTCAAAAGGCTTTCGTTCGCGGGAGCGCAGGAATTTTTTATTCGACGTTTAACCCTCGCTTCAGGACCAATCTCTTGTAGCATAGGCTTCGAATAACCTAACACGAAGGACGTTCATGCGAAAGATAGCACTTCAGACAAAGTACAATCACTCATGTTTACCGTGATGTCATAATTTATCGGTAAACAAGGCGCTTGACAGTCGTCACAGTGCGAGGAAATTCAGCCTTGACCTTCATTTGTTTTAGCCAATGACAGCATTTGTGTACATGAATGTACATGAATGTACCCACTTGTATCAAGCAATAAGTTTCAAAAATTGCCAGAATCTTCCAGTTTAAGTAAGAAAAAGGTTACAGTTGTTTTTGTATGTAATAATAAATATTGCTAAATCAACACATTAATCAAACACTACAATCTAGAGTGTACAAGAGTGAGTGAGTGAATGGGATTTAACGTAGCAGGAGGAAATATTTCAAGCATAACGGTACGGTTGGTACAAAGAGCACCAACTGTTTGAGTCGAACGAAAGTGACCCAGCCGGGATCAAACGCCCAACCTTGCGGTTGTGAGGCAGACGCTCTACCAACTGAGCTACCCGGGTCCCAGAGTGTACAAGAACTGGTTGGAGAAAATAATTTCTTGGTATCTTAAAAATTAGAAATACCATAATTCAATTGATTTTTTTTCTCGTAATACTGTAGTAATTTATTTAAACATTAAGTGTTATTTTTCTAATTTTGTTTTTAATTTGCAAAGTGCATCTGCTCACTACTGAAGGAGCTACCATTTGATTTTGATTTTTAATTGTTTGATTTTTATTTTTTTATTTTTTTTTTATTATATTTTTTTTTAATTATCAAAAAACAAAATTGTTGGGTAAGGGTGTTGCTGGAAATATTTCTCTTGCAAACTTTATCTTTTTAAATCTCATATGCCAATTTTTGTTTTCTTAGATCATTGCCAACAAGCTATTTATATTTTAAATATTGAATGCAATGACAGGAACATACAAATCAAATGGTTGCTCCTTAAAATCCCTGAGCTAACTACAGACTCGAGCTCCAGTCTCCAGTCTGGATTCTTTCAGTACACTCAAGAGCAGGTTGCTTCATGCACCTACCCTGTAATTAGCATCTAGTACTGAACAAATTCAAGCGCAGTTATGCATACAGTACATATCTTAAGATGTGTATGTGTTAAATTACTCATTAATTTTCTTTAAATAATGGTGTTACTGCTCATCAAGGTTGTAGGTCAACAAAAACCCATGACATCAAGTTGAGAAAAATATGTTGAAATTAGGCACACAAAAAACTGTAACTTTGGAGTGGTATTTTTCATGAAATCATCATGAGCCTACTTTTACATGAGCCTACATGAGTCTACTTCAGATGTGAAGAAATGAAAACCATATAGAATATTAAGAAACTCATGTCTGTAAAAGATATAATTGAATTGAACATTTTCATAGTTTCATTATCTTTGAATTAATGATGTTTTAATGTATTTGGAGTGAATCCTACTTTACACAGACTTTACTGCACATTTTGCATAGTTTTCAGTAAATATAGTGTCAACATCTGAAGAAAAAGATGACAAAAACATTTGTATGTACATGTATTGGTTTTTGCATTTTATGGAAACTAAACGTTATTTGTGGAAGACAACTTAATCATTAATGATTATTTATAAGGGACTAAAGCTTAAATAATAAAAGAAATTGATTGCATAAACAGATTCTTTGCAAATTCAGTTTTTTGTTTATAAACTAAGTAGCTAATGAGACAGCAGTATTTTCTTTTGTTTTATTTTTGAAACACCTTTGACTCCTCAAATAGTAATTTGGAGATCAATATATTATTATCCATAAGGGAAAAGAGAACAAGTTAACATAACTTTTTGATATCCACCTTGAGGTATGTAACACCTGAACGCAATCTGATTAGTCAATATACGACCTTGACATCATAGTTTGAACTTTGACCCAGGGACTACTTTCGTCATACAAGAATATTTCATTCATAAAAGTACTCACATAAATGAATTAACACTTGTAATTGACAAACTCTTTGAATTTAGCTTCAATAT
>JAUELE010282808.1:0-17713 GCA_031471655.1 Diodora aspera
CTCTTCCAATGTCAGGTTTACATTCGCCGAAGATTCTTTGTTACAATAAGAGCGAATGGTACGTATTTTAGGTTTTCTACAGATAGGGCCTACAAGTTAAGTTATTTACTTATAGACTTTCGATGCAGCCGACCGTAACAAGTGACCGAGCAACACAAAGAAGTTCTTGAGTGGTGTATGTTTACCTTCGAAAGCAACCATCCGTAACGACGGGCTGTACGTCTCAACATGGCTGTCTTCTTGCTTCTTGGGGTCGTTCTGATCCTCACGTTCACCTGGATTTTTGTCAGAAACAGAGGACGTTATCACTATCCGTCTGGACCCAAAGGAGTGCCTATATTTGGCAATGTCTTTCAGATTGATATGGATAGGTTTGCCTCGCAAGTTACGAAACTGGGGAGGGAATACAAGGACGCGTTCACGCTTCAGTTATTGACTCAACGTTTGGTGGTGTTAAACTCTTACCACATGATAAGACAGGTAATGGACACTCCAAACTACGCCGAAATGGTCAGTGGGAGGCCTCACAGTTTCTTGGGTCAACATTTATTCGCAGGTGATCTCGCGTTCACGAGTTACTCCAAAGAATGGGTAGATTTGAGGAAAAGAACTCTTCGTGGTTTGAAGCTCTACGGAAGCCATTTGAAAGTAGTAGAAGGTCTGGTGAAGAAGGAACTCGCAAACACCGTAGCCCGGATCCAGAAAGATGCTGGACTGCCTGTTGATCCTTACGACTACATCACTGGATATGTTACATGCATAATTGTTATGTTGGTAAGTCTTTCAACTGTATGGTTACTCTTGTCACCGATCCACTTGAAACGTTTTCTATTGCGCAACATATTTTGGGTGTATTCTATCCTTGGTCTTCAAGGCCGGGATATTGGTAAAGAACTCCTACTGGATGTCAGAGCTACCAAATATGACTTACGTGTATATTCGATAATTTACAAAGAGAATAGGCCAATTGGTTGCAAGAAAGTTTTCGTTCGGTTCAGTGCTGTAGACGGCAACCACATGAATGCCAACACAGCCATGGACCAGATTTAAATAATTCCACTCTCCTGGATTTAGAATGATTGTATGTTTGTTAATTCGCAAAGCAAAATGCAGCCGTGCAGATTAATGTACTAAGCACCTACAAACGCAACCCTTCACAAAAATGTTATAAATATACTGACTTCCAAAAGAAAGTATACCAAGCGTTTGTGAGACTACTGAATACATTCACAAATGCGTTGGTTATACAAGAGATATCCCTTCAAGACTTGAAAGGTTTATCAATTAGATGATGTCAATCAAATTACACTAACCAAACTCTAAGCATCCTTTTGATCAACTATGGCATTAAGACGTAAGGGAAAATAATTGAAATCCTTTGGTATACTTTCTTTTGGACGTCAGTATATATTTTCTTGAATCACATTAAAGACGTGGCACATAAGAACATTTCATGGCGAGCTTGTTTTTGTTTCTTCAGCACCTTTTGTTAAGTGAGACATCGTATCATATTCATACCGCGCTACAAATTCTCCAATACACATTGAGTATTTAACATAACATTAACTTTTTTACCTGACATTGTTCAGATGACGGGGAGACACTTGACAAATGACGACCCCGTCATCAAAATATGCAGCGAAATACCCATAGTTGCAGACATGCTGAGCCACCCCGCGACGATAGTGAAAATGACCATGTTCCCTTGGCTACGATGGTTTCCATTTGGTTGTTGGAAGATGTTTCAAGAACTGCGACACAAGACTGATTTGATGAACAAGTCATTCTTCGACAACAAACAGGCAAGTATGAAACGGTCGCAAAATGTTGTTTATCACATCTCCACGTAAAAATGCATTTACATGTGTAGCACATACACAAGAAGACTGAATCTCCAACATTTGTTTAGGTATACATTCTGAATAACGACAGATTCTGTTGAACAATGCTCTCCGATATTCTGTAGGATAAATTTCCCATGTACTTAAATCCGAATCACCTTTGTTTCAGCAACCTGTGGGGCTTCCGGGGAAGTGATGTGGTGTCAAGTAGACTGAATAGGGCCCCAGTGACCCAATACTTGTCTTACAACGCGACCAAAATGAGAATGTTTCACATTTCTTTCTATCGATTTCTTTTATGAACTATCCCTTCCCTCATTGTGCACCTTGCACATCACGTTGCCATAGCTGAAATATTGCCGTTGCAATGTCAACAATTTCAAATTAAACAAACTAAACTAAATTATATTTCAGCAGCTGAACGGCGAACAAAACGAATGTTTCTTAGACTTTCTAACTGAGGAACACAAGAAAGGAAAGATAGACGTATCAACCAGCAAGAAAGTTCTACTGGATCTGATGATTGCAGGTGTGCGAATGAATCCACTTTTTCAAACACCCCCACTCATGCGAGCCAGCATGTGAGCGAGGATTCTAAACTTGTGACAAGTTATCACCAAAGCTGCCAGTTGCTTTAACAAATATAGCACTTTTTGTTGTGGACTCTGTTTATTTTGAAGACGAGGAATGAACATTGAAGTTTGCGATGTACGGGAAAGACCATTATTAAAGGGGGAGGGGCGGGACAATTTTGTTATCTTATTGCAAGAGAAAACCTCATTCTTCTTAAATAATTGCCGATGAACTATTGAAAAGACATTATTATACAGGGACTTTTGATTTTTAATTTTGATTACAGAAATATAAACTGCAGTTAAAACGGGGAGATTAAGGTTCATTGAATTGACATGACTCCGTGACATGGACGTGGAAGAGAGTTACACAATAGATGATCTTTCACTGTTGTCAGCTACCGTTCCTTTATTTCCTTCCAACAGTATATTAAACTGAAAAACACAAAAATGTATATATCACTGCAATCTATTTATTTTCTTACTCTTGACTCATAGAATGCTTTTTGGTTTTTTTCTTGCTGTAACAATACTCTCTTAAATAAAGATGTTGTTATAACAGTCCAAACTTGTCTCTGAAACGTCTTGTTATACTGCTTTTGGACGTCAGTATAGTTCTAATATTTATTTTATTCCACACAGGAGTGAGTACTACGAGAAGCGCCATGTACTCCTTGTTCCTGGTATTGGCTCAGAGACCGGATGTCCAGAAGAGAATGCAAGACGAGATAGAGGCAGAGATTGGACGAGATCGTGTTGTCACTGTTGACGACAAACAGAGAATGCCGTATGTACAGGCTGTGATACAGGAATGTCTCCGATTGTACCCTCCAGCCCCACTGACCCTTCCACATTCCACCATGGAAGATCTTCATTTCAAGGAATATGTCATCCCGAAAGATACTGTTGTGAGCATCATTTACAACAAGTCGAGTTTAATTAACACGTGATGAAAATAATCTTTGGGGAAGAAGTAACAGTTTCTGTTGACAGATGTCCTTGTAACCATTAGCCAAAATATAAAAGATAAATTATTAATAAAAAATTTGTGAGCATTAACCAAAATAAGTAAGATAAATTCTTTGTAAACATTAACCAAACTATATGAGTTAAATTTTGGATAAGGTCTAACCAAAATGTGTAAGATAAAATCTTTCTTCAAATTTGTCAAAGTATATTCATGAGATAAATCCTTTGTAAGCATTAGTCAAATATGTGTAAGATAAATTCTTTGTAAATATTAGCCAGAAGATGTAAGCTACATGTTTTGTAACCATAAACCAAAATGTACGTGTAAATGAAATTCTGTGTAAGCATTAACCAAACTGTGTTAGATCAAATCTGTGTAAGCGTTAGCCAGACGATATGAGATAAATGTATTTGTAAGCATTAGCCAAAATATGAAAGATAAATTCTTTGTACGCAATAACCAGAAGATATTTCTCTTTAAGCATGATACTAAGATTAGAAATAACAGTCTTTGTAAGAATTTACAACATTTAAGATAACAGCCAATGTTAATTATTTGTAATTGCTTCATTATGTACATTTACTATACATGAAAAATAATCGTACATGTATGCCCTGGCCAGCCGTTGTAAGACAACACTCCTCGTGAAATAATAGCGAGGATATCTACAACGATCCTGGAAAGAAGTATGATGTTCGATAACACTACATGTAACACACATTATCCATAAATAAATAGGGTTATATCATAGTAGATCCCTCGTTTTCAGTGTAGAAGTACAATGTCGTTTGAGTTGGTCTCATTGGTACACTCAATCATTATTACAATCATCTTATTTTTATTATTTTTAATCAAGAACTAAACAATACTAGTCGGAATTATGCTTCCGGATGCTACACACTTAAGTTAATCTTGATTCTTGTTATATGGCAATGTTGGTCGGAAGGCTATCTAAACTCAGATATAAAAGAAACATTACAAACTTTGTTCATGACATTTGTGATATAATGCTGGTCATTGTTAATTGCATCTATGGTGGCTCACTTCTACATAATGTGTATACATAAAGTAAAATGACATGTCTTCATATTAAAACTATATTTTTGAAAACAACGTTCTCTGTTTAAACTAATCAATTGCAGGGTTGGTATCGTTATTTTGCATCTCAGTATACAATAACACTTCTACAATTTTGAACTGAAAAAACCCCTAACTTTTTTATGTGTTCGAATTTTTGAAAATAAGTGATTTTTGATTAAGTTAGAAATAAAAATTGTGGAAACTACCACCAAAAAGTTGGTGAACACTTCCAAATCTTGGAAACTGCTGAAAGTAGCAAACAACATGTTTCGAATGTTTAGAAGTTCGAAAGTTTTACCGTACATGTATATTGCTGTGAAACAGATTTTAACTTATATGGTAATATCATATTGTGTGGTTATATTGTTTGTATCAGTTGTGCAAAGTTAACCTTAAAGTGTAATTATTTAGCTGTCAAGTGGATAGGTGTTCTGTTAAAGGTCACGGCCAGTATTTGGAACGTGCAGCACGACCCAGAGTTTTGGGATGAACCATGGAAGTTCAATCCCGATCGATTCCTTGATGACGACGGACAGTGCGTCCCTCCTGAAGACGAAAAAAGACAAAGGTACAAACCATTATCAGATTTACCCGTATTTATAATTGCAGAAAAAAACCGACATTCACGTTTTGAGTTGCTGTGTTCACATGTATATAGCTAATCCTCAAAATAATGAAGAAAATATCTTCACATCTCTTTCCTTTAAGAAATCATCCAACATTGTCAAATTCAGTATTTCAGAATTCATGTTATATCGTTTAGAAGGTTTTAAGTAATTATACATTAGCATTATCACAGTAAAATTCCATATTAATATCGGTAAATGAATAGAGCTTTCATAAAAGTTTATGTTCACCCAGTTGAAATTGGGTGCCTGGCTGGAACGTGATGGTTATATGAATGTTAACCTTCCAGCGCTATAGCTGACAGCTTAGGTTGTGTGCTTCCTGGGGAGTTGCGAAATGTTGTGGATTGTTCATTGTTGCAGCGACCGGGGTAATACCAATGTAGCGCGGACTAAATACACACAATTATTATTATTAATAATATTTTTATTATTATTATTATTTACCTGATTAACAAAGATACATATGCAGCAAAGGAGGTCGGGTGGTTCTGGCATAGTCATTTCTCGAGGAATCTTCATCAGCTCATGCACCCTTGCCCCCTCGACACGCAACCCAGACAACGAATGGGGCTGACTGCAGACCTATTTCGCGTTTCGGGAGCATGCATCTAACTTTCATTTTGATTTATATCAGGATTGCCGAGACTTAATGGATTGTTAAATTTCAGGATGATTGCCTTTAGTATTGGAAAACGTGCGTGTCTGGGCGAAACCTTGGCTCGACTGCGCATCTTCATGGCAGTTGCAACACTTCTCCAGCATTTCACACTGAGACCCAGCAAGGATCATCCGCTTCCAGACCCCGATCCAAGGAAGTTTGACATGAATGTAATTTTGACTGCACCAAGATATAAAATTGTATTTGAACCAAGAAGTGTGTAACAGTTGAAGGCACAGCGTGATATACTCGTAACATCTCAATCCTGGGATGTCAGTGATATCTTACCTACAGTTTGGGGTAATAATATTGATTATGTTGATTATCATTATCAATGTTGACTTTATTGCATAATATGAATTATGTTGAATACTAATAATTGTATCTTAACCTCATTGTATGATACAATTTGTTTATGAGTCGTTTTAACGTCGCCTCAATTTCTGAAATTGACAAAGCCTTTTAGTGATTGCAATATATACATGTATATACATGTACGGTCAAAATGTCTTTATCATATTTTGTTACCAATTTTTGCAACATTGCTATTGTAATAAATAAGATTTTAACAAACCCCAGTGACAATCATTTACAGGAATTGTGTCATGTTGAGGATATCATATAGTTTGGATAAAATTAAAGGGTCTTGCTCAGAAGTAAATCTACTGCTTCTTCTGTATAAAGACGTATGCACCTATCTTGACTTTTATGACCACTGAACGAGAGTTTGCCTTTACAAATTACCTTTTAAAATTTAAAAGAATTTAGCAAAACAATTTCCTATTTAAAAGGTAAAAGAAGTTAGCAAAGATGCAATTATGACGAAGTCATTCGAGTCCAAGCACCGTGCGAGATTTAAGTGTTAATAATTTTCGCTTGTGAATGGCACAACAGGAGGTTAAAAACTCAACGCTTTAGATTGTCCTTCTTGATAGTATCTTCTTTACATACATTCTCCCTAGAAATACTAAATTTCTGCAAAAAGGTTTGCTTTGACTCTGTCCATGCATACGGGGGGTTGTACAGTACCATAAAAAGATATGTATCCATTGAAACAAAATTACAATTAATGGACTACAACAGATTACACAATTCTAATCTGCATTGGAAATATGTCTAGAAAAGTTACACTGTGTCCTTGATAAGGAAAATATTCACATTTGTTGACCAATTATACTGACATCACAGCACTGAAGGAAGCAGCAGCTTTGACAAGGACACACCCATGAAGACACATTCGTTAATGAATATTACATTTCATAGTTAGTCAAGTTTACAAGCCTACAAAAGCGTCAACCCGCACAGGACAAACATAAAACATTCTTAAATTAGGAGATAAACCTACTGTGTTTTCGTTTTACGAGTGATGTATCGTAGATTGGATCAAGAAATGTAATGCCATTTGAAACCGAACGCGAGAGCGTGAGGTTTCAAATGGAACATTAAATTTCATGGTCCAATGTATATTTGACACTGGTCAAGGTTAAATAAGATGTCAAACCAGCTGACCACAACAAGCTTGTAGGCGTCACAACATGGTCATCATCGTGTTTATTGGAGTCGCGCTGACTGTCAACCGCCACGAAACAAAACGCATTCTTAAATGTATATTTGACACCTATCAAGGTTAAAGAAGACGACAAACCAGCCGACCGCAACACGTTTGTAAGGGTCACAGCATGGTCATCCTCGTGCTTATTGGGGTGGCGCTGACCTTTGTGTTGACCTGGCCTTTCGTCAGAATCAAAGGGCTTTATCGTTATCCGCCTGTACCCAAAGCAGTTCCTGTGCTTGGCAATTTAATATGGACATGTTTGCTTCGGAAGCTACCAACTTTGGGACTGAATACAAGGATGCATCTTAATGTACTCGAGGCTTGATGGTATTAAACTCTTCTGAACGACCGAGCAATTAATGGCGACTTTCATACGTTGAGAGATACTCTCGATTTGCTTGATTGAGCATTCAGTCCACCACACTTTGCCAGATGTTCTTCTACATGCTAGCAGTCTGAAGTGCGGGAGGACGGGGAGGCAGGTCAGCTGCTATCAGGTGGATTGTCACTTGTAATTATCCAGCTGGCCCTATATTGTTTATATAAATCTCAGGATTTCTCCCTCCTTTGTCACAGGGGCTCTGGGCTATAGCTTGTTCATTTCACTGCTTCAGCTTTTAATATGTAGTATGAAATTATATTACAGGGGTAGATATTAAGAAAAATATAGGTGTGCCCCAGGGCACCGCACTTTTGATTGTGGTGTGCCATTTTGCATTTAAGTGTACCTACAATAATATCAAGCATAGGATTTGTGTTTAAAAGGTTTAAGACTTATAACAGTTGATTTTGTGTTGGTAATTCCCTGTCTGCAATGCTTTTGATCCTTAAACCAGTGTGTATGTCAATGGCCTGAAGCTGAGAAAAGGGGTCCAACTATTTAACGCCCGGGAGCGTCCGGGTAGCGTGCAAGGGGTTTAATACTGTAAAGAACACAAACGGAAGACCTATTTCAATCAGAGATTGTGTATTTTGTCATATTATTAATATTAGCAAAGTTTAGTCTACTAGTCTTGTCTAAGGCAAACTGTAGAGAATTCAAATTGCGTCATACAGAGATTGGCGATATATCGATAGCGTTCCTCTGCACAGATGTAAACATACATATCTTTTGATTCTTTTGCAATTTATTGTGTACATAGATATTAGGATTTGTCAATGATTCTGTATAAAACTAGCCGGAAGCAAACTATTGAGGGCCCACCCAACATCTTGTGAAAATTGAAGGGTACTTGTACATGCACCTATTTAAACGTATATTCACTATTCTTAACGTTGGTTTTTGAAAAGGGAACGACCCAGCACATTTTTAGAAGCAGGTTTCAACTATATTTGAGTGAACCATATATTTACGAGGCATGGCGACATAGCTGCACAATCATATCTAGCGACTCATCACATTCTTTAGCAGCAGGACTCGACTATTTTGAGTGGACTACATGTATATATTCACGATGCGTGGCGATATGGCGGCACATATCTAATGACAAAGCACATCCTTTAGAAGCAGGATTCAATTATTTATGAGTGGACCATATATTCACGAGGCGTGTCGACATTACATCACATATCTATTGACAACACATCGTGCAACACAGAGAGTTATAAATTATATTATGAAATTAAATCATAACGAAGTATAAAGTATATTCCTATTATTTTAGCATGTAGCTACATGTAAGCAGCCTCTTAAAACAGAAATGTGCTTTTATATACTAGTAGTTATTTTGTTTATGATTTGTCGAACGATTTGTTTCACTTCCAATAGATAAACGCTCACTCACACAAACCATTCCTTCTACATACACTCATAACACATGCATTACATGAATAGGAAATACGTGGGCTCACAATGATATATAAATATGCGCGTTTAAAAGGTTATCGGCATTTATATCGACACTGGACTGAAGCTTGCGAAATCTGTAAGAGCCAAATAAAAGCACACAAGTTAGACTTATTAGGCTTATGTTACCATACATCCAACATTACACAAATTTGGTATACGTATTTAGTGTTTGTTAATACATTCATTGTATTACGCCTCGTGCCGGGCGCCCGTTTCTCGGGCGTTTCCGGACGCCCTGGACGTTACTCGGACGTTCCTGGGCGCCCCCGGACGTTACTCGGACGTTCCCGGATGCCCCCGGGTGTTAAATTAGTAGGACTAGACAAAAGTGATAAGTCACTGGCCAAACTCAATAAGTCACAAAGAGAGTGAGTGAAGTGATGTTTAACATCACTGTGGGCAATATTTCAGCCACAGCGTGACGATAAGTCACAAAGTACTAGAAGCTCTAAATATCCAACCAAACCATTAGCAAATCATGAGATTAGGAATTTTATTCACTTAAAAATACTTCAGAAAAAAAACTGTATGTAGTGTTAATATACATTTTAAACTGTTGAAACAAGAGATATTACTAAACTCCCGAAATCCATGCTGAAACAATTTCCTCACTGACTGCTTCAGTTTTATTTTACCAGATGATCAAAGAACTGAAGAAAAATAGCAGTCATATAGAAATATCAGTCTATGACCGCTAAACAACGACGATCTGAAACCCTGTTTCAGTTCTATAGGAGATGAAGCATCATCATCTGCAGATTCATTTTCGGGGTTTTCTTTTTACTTTGAGCTTCGTGCTTATTCCTGCTTATTACTTTGAGTTTCGTGCGCAGTCGGGGGGGGGGGGGGTATATATCGCTCAGCATGTCATTCCGTCCGTCCATCCATCCGTCCGTCTTTTACCGTCCTTTCATCCCGCACATTTTGTTCAACTCGCAACACCTTTACTGATTGTCGGAATCTTATGAAACTTTATACAATACATGTGATCTGTATGAGGTGTACATGTGCCTTTTGACTCATTTGCATACCTGTGTGTACATTTGCATAATTTATGCACGTTTTTCTAATCACCGGACTTAGCTTTTGTTCCACTCATAGCACCTTCACTAATTGTCGGAATCATGTGAAACTTTATACGTGCAAGGACTAGGAGGTGTAGATGTGCCTTTTGCATCATTTGCATATCTGTGTGATCACTTGCATATTTTATTCCCGTTTTTCTAATCACTAGACTTTGTTTTTGTTCCACTAATTGTCGGAATCCTATGAAACTTTACACATGCGGTGAATGGGACGCGTGGATGTGCCTTTTGCATCATTTGTAAATATCTGTGTGGGCATTAACATTTTGGTAATGTATACATGTTTTTTCCTTATCATTGGACGTTTTTGTTGTACCCATAACACCATCATTAATTGTCGAAATCTGATTAAACTTTAAAGATGTGATCTGTCTTAAGTGTAGATGTACCTTTTGGCTCATTTGCATAATTTATGCAAATTTACCTAATCATCAGACATTGTTTTTGTTCCACACTGATCATTAATTGTTGGAATCTGAAGAAATTTAATGCCAGTGATCTGCAAGAGTTGTAGATGTGCCTTTTGTAACATTTGCATATGCATATATGTGAACATTTGCATAAATCCCTTGGTGTGTCATAAAAGGCTAGTTACCTACTAATCATTTTAATATCATTATGATGTGTACAGTTGGTAGCTGTACTCACTACTTTTCTTGTTTTAGAAGAAGTCTTAATAGCGTTTGCTTCGTTTTCTTTCCCTTTCGTTCCATGGAACATTCACTACTATTTGTGTCAACGTTGTTTATATCGGCAACGAACGACTTCCGATTGTGTCGTAGCATCACTCTCAGTCTTCAAATTTAATTTTGCAAATCTCTGCTGGCCCCGTATCAGAATGATTGAATCCAGAATGTGTCGATATATTGCTGAACGAACCACCTTTTGAAAGCAAATGCATTCGTATGTTTTAGAATTCTTAAACTTAAACTGACACTCCAAAATTAGACCGTGCCATTCCCTTTTAAGCGTGCCATTGGCACAGCGGCACAAATAATTTCTAACCCTGTGTTAGTATAAGATGCAACAAGAAAAATGTATTTGAAACTTAAAAGGTGCTTTAAATTGTGTAATTTAAATACCACTGGCGCTTGTGAAAAAGGACATCAAGAGCAATGTTTTAAATTTATCAGTGTCTTTTTGTAGATAAAGTAATGCTTTTTTATAGTGAACCTATACTTATTTTATTTTTCTTCCTTTAATTTGTTGAATATTTTCATATAAACCTGCTGTCAGTGTTATGTTATACTTGTACGTGTCCACCCACAGTGGTATGTTTATACTTTTGTCAAAATGGTTATACTGTTGTTTTGCAACAGGTATTTGCTACAGCTTGCCTGTGGTCCATCCAACCCAGGACTTCAAGTAACCACTAAGGCGTACAAGTTGTCAACTGAAGTAAATATTGCATACATTGTACAATGTTGCTCATTGGAATTCAAACGTTGGTTCATGATTGCAAGGGTGAATGTAAAGCTAGCTCATGTAGAAGTTTACCCAAATGTCGGCGAAAAGCAATGCAGAGAACAGAATTATTTGTAAATTATTATAGCCTACGGTATATTACGATTCCTAGTTTTGACCAATACCCACAGTGAACCTAAAACATTTTTCGTAAAATGCTATGGAACTTACATGTACGAGATAAGTCATTCCCTGTCATGTACAAAAGCAGAGAAACCTTAACAGCAATGTTTGGATCAGTCAAGTGTTCTAACTCTGTATTGATGGATGTGACTTGTCCTGTGCCATTTATTTTTTTAAACACAAGAATTTTTAAGGCAAGTTTCATCTCAAAGCAGGTCTACGTGCCTTGATTCCACAGCACCTTAGAAAGGGCTATTTTTCAGTAGGAAATAAGATAATGATAACTGCAGGTTTTATTGTTTGATGGATTAATTTTCATGGACTTAGTGTTAGTCTAGGATGGGACGTTCAATATGTCACACAATTTGCCTGCCGTTTGAAGACTAATATATGTGCTGCATGTGCTGGAGAGTCATATCCCTCTCACTTTATTAATTACCTTGCAGTGTACTATCACTAGAACAATTGCATTAACATACACAGTTATTATATCCATGTACACAATAATATTAATATTGTTATGAAGATACATGTATATTGATTTATTAAATGTTGTGCATGCTTTACATGTACTCTGTGTGATAACTTAATTTTAACAGCTTACATTGTTATTAGTATGCATGGTGTCTTGCCAGAGCATGAGCTACCGGCTTGGACTTACATAATCCATTGACCATTAGACAGCTTTGGTTTCTATAAAATTACAATAGCATCTGCCGGCCAAGTCTAGGGTTTTTTATGTGATACCAAGCTCTATTACTTAATGGTAAGCTTTCAGCATTATAAATTGGGCTGTATGCAGTTTTATCAAAGAGAGATTTGATTGACCTGACCCGTCCACTACCTATCCCTGTGCAAACCTGATTGAACTATAAGGAAACTAATTATATACATTTCCTGAACTTGCTTGGTTATTATTTTTGTTAGTCTGCTAAATTTACTGTTTTCTTTGTTACTGTAAATAGTTTTAATTCTTCTTTATTATATTATTAATTATTTATTGTTGTCGCTTTCTTCTTTGCTGCGGGTCACTTGGTCACTCGTAGCAAATTACATATTAAAAGATATGCCATTCAGCTGGGTATTTTCTGATATGTTGAAGCCAAACCATGGCTTTAGAGTTTGGAACAGCTTCGTATCTAATTTTACGACATACGGCACGGTCGACTTCTTTAAAAGTGAGTTTGGCATACTAAAACGGGGGTTGAAACATAATCTCGTTCTTAACAGTGCTAAAAATATTAAAAAATCGTAGGGGCGGCAAATAATTCAGAGACGAGCGGATGATGAGAAACAAATTAGTTTCGTTAAGTAGCCTTAATGGGCATAGTCAGTCACGGCCTAGTAATATGAGGTGGGAAGCCTTTAGTAAGAGGTCAGAAGGGCTTATAATCATAAAATAATATACGTTTCCAGAAAGGTTGAAATCTCCAGCCATTCCAAAGCTTGGGCACTCACAAAGTCTACATCCGGCACTGTATTCAGTGACGTCATTTTCGACCGCCGTATGTTATTATTTGTACAATGTGTTTCTTACAAACAGTCACAGAAAATATCTGAACCTGGACAAAATACAGGAAATAGAAGCTCATAAAGAAAGACAATTTGCATTGTGAAATAGATGTCAATACCTGTTAGCAAAAGAGAATACAAGCCTACGTCCAGGCCCGAATCCGGGGGTTGGGGGGGAGGGGCTCGGAGCGTGTGCCCCCCCCCCCCAAACTCACGGTTTTATAGTTTATGCTATATTTACACCAAATATTATGAATATTCGTGAAAAAGGGTTTAGATTGCACCATTTTGCGTGTTGGTTTATCAACACTTTCCAGGGTTCATGCCCCCGAATCCCCTTAGAAAATGACATCTTTCATGAACTATGGCATAAAGACGTAAAGGAAAGCAATTGAAATCATTTGTTACCGTTTCTTTTGTATGTCAGTTTATATTGTGCCCATCCCTCTCCACACAAACCCCGGATCCTCCTCAGACATTACCAAACGTAAGGAACGACTTTTGCAATAACAGCTTTAAAAACTTGACATATGGGTGTCAATACTTAGATTACATCTGTTGACTTCTTTGGATTTAAGATCGAATTAATGTCACTGCTGCAATGCATAACGAAGTTAAATGCTCGCCAGAAAACGTGTCATTTCGAGACAGCGTCTTGTTTTGCACCGTCTACAATGGATAAATAAACTGATACTCGTCTGTATGGCGCACACACATTACGCACAGTCAGCAGTCTATAATAAACTGATACTCGTCTGTATGGCGCATACACATTACGCACAGTCAGCAGTCTATGACGTCACTGACGACAACACGATTACTGAGCCTAATTAGAATTACTGATAAACAAATACAGATTGAGCCACACCTGCGTTGTGACCTCAGTGAGCACATCAACCAGGAAGGTGCAACTACTGATGGAGGGATGACAGATCATGTACACTGTACGTTGTAGTCGTATTGTTTTAATACGCATCAGTTTATTCACCTCCTTAAGGATACACGTCTATCACGAGGTAGCTTAACCACAGCCTAGCAGTGCGTGTAGTCACAGGTCTCAAGAATTGCACGTGCTAACCTCCCAATCTCTAAAGTTAAAAGAACTCGTTTGAGCACACTGGTGTGCCGTCCGGGTAATATGTCGTCTTCTGCGCAAGATCAGCTTATATTTGCTAGACGGTAGATCTTTATTTAACACTTCCCCAGTAATCTTCACTGGACTTCGCACTGAGATCAAACATCGACCATTGACCTTAACCTGACCATTAACTAAATTATGTCATAACTTCGTTTCAATAAATTCGTTCGAAAATCTATAACAGTTCGGATACGCTCGGTGATTTTTTTCAGTTTATTCAAAGGCGGATATCATACGTCTTGAGGATGCAGAGTGAAAACCACTGACAGCAGGGGTGGATCTAAGATTTTGCCAAAGGCCAGGGGGCTCTGCAGTTATCCAGTTTTGCCCTTAGCGATCGGTCTGGAGGCTGGAACATTTTGAAAATAATACGTTGCAGACAATTTGGGGTATGTATGTATGTATGTATGTATGTATGTATGTATGTATGTATGTATGTATGTATGTATGTATGTATTTATGTATGTATGTATGTATGTATGTATGTATGTATGTATGTATGTATGTATGATAGATAGATAGAGGGTGTGTGTGTCTGTCTGTCTGTCTGTGTGTACGTATGTATGAATGGATGGATGAATAGCTGCTAGATGGATGCATGGATGTATTGAAGGATAGATCAATAAATGTATAGGCGTGCGTAAGGATGGGACATGGATACATAAATACATGTTTTTTGATGATGTATTAGATACATGGTGTGATGTGTGGATGAATGCACGATCAGCTGGCCGGATTAAGGGCGATTTTACGGTTCAACATACACTTCCTTAATTTGTAAAACATCACAAAATATGATCTGACATCAATGTCTACACTACGCCAAACGTATTGAGAAACAGAGAGATAATAAAATATGATCTTACATCAATGTCTACACTACGTCAAAGGTATTGAGAAACAGAGAGATAACAAAATATGATCTTACATCAATGCCTGCACTACGTCAAATATATTGAGAAACAGAGAGACAATAAAATATGATCTTACATCAATGACTACACTACGTCAAAGGTATTGAGAAAAAGAGAGATAACAAAATATGATCTTACATCAATGTCTGCACTACGTCAAAGGTATCACAAAGCAGAGATAGCAAAATATGATCGTAAATCAATGTCTACACTACGTCAAATGTATTGCGAAACAGAGATATAACAAAATATGATCTTAAAATCAATGTCTACACTACGTCAAAGGTATTGCGAAACAGAGAGATAATAAAACATGGCCTTACATCAATGTCTAGGCTACGTCAAAGGTATTGCGAAGCAGGGAGATAACAAAATATGATCTTACATCAATGTCTACACTACGTCAAAGGTATTGAGAAACAGAGAGATAACAAAATATGACCTTACGCCAATGTCTACACTACGTCAAAGGTATTGCGAAACAGGAAAATAACAAAATATGATCTTAAATCAATGTCTACGCTACGTCAAAGGTATTGCGAAACAGAGAGATAAAAAAATATGATCTTACATTAATGTCTACTCTACGTCAAAGGTATTGAAAAACAGAGAGATAACAAAATATGATCTTACATCAATGTCTAGGCTACGTCAAAGATATTGCGAAACAGGGAGATAACAAAAAATGATCTTACATCAATGTCTACACTAGGCCTAATGTATTGAGAAACAGAGAGATAACAAAATATGACCTTACATCAATGCCTGCACTGCGTCAAAGGTATCACGAAGCAGAGAGATAACAAAATATGATCTTACATCAATGCCTGCACTGCGTCAAAGGTATCACGAAGCAGAGAGATAACAAAATATGATCTTACATCAATGTCTACACTGCGTCAAAGGTATCACGAAGCAGAGATAACAAAATATGATCTTACATCAATGTCTACACTACGTCAAAGGTATTGCGAACAGACAGATAACAAAATATGATCTTACATCAATATCTAAACTACGTCAAAGGTTTTATCGAAGCAAAGATAGCAAAATATGATTTCACATCAGTGTCTACACCACGTCAAAGGTATCACGAATCAGAGAGATAACAAGACATGATCTTGCATCAATGTCTACACTACGTCAAACGTATCACGAAGCAGATATAACAACATATGACCTTACTTGGTTCTGTTGTAGCTGTGCTTGGACCTGGGAACAAAACAAAAATGTAGAATCAATACAAAAATGTAGAATCCATACAAGAATGTAGAATCAATACAAAAATGACCACATCGTGAGTGCACAAAATAAACTTCATATGTTTCTGAGAGGACGCACAGTTGGAATGGTATATAGCTTGATGCAGTCAACACCGGACATCTCTTTTTGTCCAGGCAAGTATTCGTACTATGATTACTTCATGCTATCCATATACTCATTAAAACACAAACTCAGAACAGGTTCGTAAACAATTTATCAATAATAACAATAATGGATAGTTGTTGTACAGCGCGGTTATCTCCACGGTGTGGACTCAATGCGCTTGAAAAAGATTGCTCAACAGTTTTAAAGATCAGAGAGTTTGACCAGATAAAAAAGTAGTAACGATACTAACTCAAATTAAAACAAAGCATGTCTCTTCATCTTTTTAGAGCTTGTTTGGAAAGGAAAGTCTTCAAGTCTCTCTTGAAACCTGACAGGGCGGCTTGGTTACGGAGTACTGTGGATAGGGAGTTCCAGATCATTGGTGCAACCGACTTAAAAGAACGACCACCTGATGATTTCGGATTGAATTTCTTTTGGACAAGAATTTTTCATGTTAAGAACGTAAATTTCGTCTTGGGATGTAGGTCAATAGTGAATCAAATAGGTAGTGTAAAGGGGTGTGATCGAAATGACGAAACACAAGGGTTGCCACCTTGTACTGCCATCTGAAAATGACAGGGAGCCAGTGAAGCTCCTGCATCATTGGTGTTACGTGGTCATGCTTCCATTTTCCTCAGAGCCAGACGCGCTGCACAGCTTTTGACGGTTTGGAGACGCTTGATTTGTTCAGCTGGTAGATTAGCAAGGATGGAAATAAAATAGTCAGGTCTTGAGAAGATGAGAGCATTCACAAGTGTTACTGTTGAGGTCTAAGTGAGATATTGTCTGATGGAGGTAAGGCTTCTCAATTCCAAAAATAATGTCCGATATACAGTCAGCCCTCGTTAATCCGACACACACGGTTACAGACAAAACTCTCGGATTAACGAGGATGTCGGATTAACGAGGTACATTCATGTACAAAAATAGAAATTGTTCCCCAAAATATGTGTCG
>JAUELE010282919.1:0-27960 GCA_031471655.1 Diodora aspera
ATTATTTGACTCCGATATTACATATATAAATTTAGGAAAATTTAAACAGCCTTAGGGTCTTGACAAAAGTCTAATGGAGACCTAACTGAGGCTTCTTGTTAAGTGCTGGTAACCGGGTGTTTTTACATGCTATTCACAAAAAAGTCAAAATCTGAATACGTGAACATTTTTTGTTGTCTTGGTGTGTTTCTTCTTTATTTATCATTATTTTGATATGGATAAGTAATATCGCTTAAGTAGAAATTCTGGATAAGTAAAAGGTTTTTCAAGGTCTCTTCAATCAGTTAAGTGAGTAAATGCCATCAGATAAGTAAAATACACAAGTGATCATCCCAATTAAAACTTACTGATTTCACACAATATCCAGTTGAAAGTGTTTTCATTATGTTGTTTGTTTGTATTGCAATTGTTCGTACAGGCTTCAGTGGATTCTAATGTGTTGGTGTGCAAACTGATGGGGACAAACCTTCGAGCAAACCCGATCATTTTATGTCCTGTTTATCTTTGTTTGTTATTCTGACTCCTGCTTGGTTCGGATAAGTAAAACATCCGATAAGTAAAATAATATCCATGGTCCCTTGAAGTTTTACTTATCTGCATTTCACTGTAGTTGGTAATGTTTTACTAAATGGTTACGTTTTGTTACAGAGATTTGAAGCTGTAGCCGTCAAGTGGGAGTTAGCCAAGTCGGAGCTACGCCAAGAACGGCATCAACAGCTGCAAGAAAAGCTGGGTCTGCAACAACATCTACTGCGACTTCAAGATGAACTCAGCAAACACCGACGTGAGCAGGTGCACGAACACAAAAAAAAGGTAAGTGTTTTAGATGTTCAAGTACATAGGGCAAATGCACTGCCGATATAATTTTCAATTTACCTCATCGATTGGACTAATGTCCAATGATGGTCTTTGATCCAGTAATCTGTCTTTCGTGATGGTCTGAGGTTCGAATCCAACCGGGGTTGAAGGTGACGAGATGGCTCGTGTTTTCTTAACTCTCCTCTCCCTTGGCGTACAACTTGCATTATGTCTGAAAGATTGTCATGGCTGTAAAACTTCAGCTCATGTTGTCGGGGGCAGCAGGCTAGCTCAGTTGGTTAAGCATCGGCCTTTTGACCAAAGGGCTGTGAGTTCGTGGGGAGGGGCACAATTTCTCTGCAGTTGTCAGTATTTCTACATGCAGTGTTCATATGGTGCACTGCTGCATTGTATCACCATTGGTTTCACCGCATCAAAATAGTTCATCCCACCACTGGTGATGCAGACATCCCTCCTGCATTCAACTGGCAAAAGTGCACATATGACTGAAAGATCGACGAGTCCCACTATAAAGCCATTCAACCAACCAATCATGTTGTTGGTTGATATACATGTTGTTGGTTGATAAATGGTGCCTTTTGGGATGACTTGGTGATGATCTGTTGAGACAATTCAAAATGGAAATTAACTCTTGCTGTTTGCAGTTTCTTTAAGTTTGGAATAAAGAACCTTAATTATTTTTTATAGACCTATGTATAAGGCATATTTTATAAGATTTTTTTTTTGGTCCATTACTTCTTTGCAAGTCAAATCGTGCTGTTCAGTCTTCCGCAGTAAAATCTTCTGTCAATTTGTAATTCCACGTCAGTGCAGATTTCCACCTATCTCCGACTTTGTAATTATACAGCTGATTTGAGCTGACTGATCTTCCTCCGTAGTACATTTCTGCTGTGATGTATGGCGTGTCTGTCGTAGGGTACATCTTCTCCTGCTTCAGTTAGCACTGATTCCAAGGAGTATAGTCATCCACTTGACTGTATATCCATGTTTGGGGCCTGTTATTTCAGAAGCTGGCCCTGCCAGAGATAGTTTCCACATGATCAATCTGTCCGAACTTGGACTGAGGCTGATATTGGCAAATGTCCATGGATGATTTCCATGCAAATGACGAAATGAGCTTGTCTCCGACCAGTACGACGGTGATCCAGTGCCTGTTAGTTGGAGATGAATAACTGAATGATTTAAACAAACAGCTTTATAAGCCATCTTATTTGTCTTCGGGTAGAAAGGACCATTTATTCAGCTTGTAGTGTAGAATTACAATCAAAACACATTTAAGAATTTGTACAAGTTTTCAAAGTATTAAGATTCTTTTAAGCAGTCATCTCATCTATTTTTGCTTCATCATGTGGCTTTTTACATTTGTTGCAACCCTGTGAGGCTTCGAGGGAGTGATGTGGTGTCACTTGTAAAGAATAGGGCCCCAATAACCCAATGTTTTTCGTACTAGTTGACTAAAATGAGTTCTTTTGATTTTTCTCTTTATCAATGTTTTTTAGGAACTATCTCTTCTCTTCCTGTGGATCTTGTACATCACATTGTGATATGGCTGAAATAAAGCCCTTGCATCTTAAAACATCATTTCAAATCAACTCATCTTCTGTTGCAACTAGAATATTGTTAACATATAATTATAACAAAACAATGCTAGTAGTGTCCACACTTGTGTTCCGCTGCATGTTAGTGTAGTTGTACCATGCACAGTTGTGTCTAGCACCTCTGTCAGTCTCGCTAGTCTAGTTCATGTGTACCAGCGTTTATGAAAAAGAAAACAATTCCCAATCTTCAGAGTGAATGATTTCAGTGGAAGGCATTTCCTTTCATAATCATGAACGAAGGTCAGTCGATGAATTTATTCAACAATAATTTGTTCAGCAAAAGTTACATGTTTTGCAATAACAAAATTTCTTGTATTTAAAACACTGTTTTAGTACTTTGTTTTGAATATCTGTTGTACATAATGGCATCAAGTGCATCTTTCACTATCGCTTTAACAAAAAACATGACTGTGTTTTATTTCAAATCCTTCCAGTTGATAGAACGGAAATACAAAACTACTGTTTTCCCTCATTGTGATACTACAAATATCCTCTCCATGCTTTCCATTTAACAGGTATAAATTGTAAATACTTTAACAGATAGGAAACTGATCTAATAGTCAACTTTGAAAGGTTTCAAGACTGAAAGTGTGAAATGCAAACATGAAGAATAAACAAAGCTAAGCGCCTGAAGGCTTCAGTAAACATAACATCTAAAATACGCAGAGAAGTCAAGTGTGGCAGAGGGTGAAAAACTCTCGCACCTCAAGATAAAAACCATCTTTGTTTTTTCTTGACCGAAATTTCTGTAAGTAATTATAACATTATTTCTTTAGTTTAGTGTTTATTAATTTGTGTTTATTATTATATCATGCATGTATCTTTTCTGTTAGATATTAGTTGCTGTAGTTACCTAGATTATTGATGACAGAATGTTTGAAATAGTAAAATTATACAACGTTGTGAGATGTGAACTGCACAGCAGTTATGTGATATGGACAGATGATATGATAAAGTGAAGCTAGGTACATGTATACAAATATATCTGTATCGTGTGTTACCTTTCAATACTGCCTATCTGTAAATGCAATCAAGAAGGGCATGCCTTGTTGGTTTGAACTACTGGTGGAGTCAGGTTTGGGTGATACACGTTACATGAGTAATGGTCATGCGTTTATACACCTCTTTCAGAACGTGTTGTAAAGAATGCTGCATCATGGGATGTAACCCCACCCTCCATTTGGGCTCTAATAGCATCTCGGTTCATAATTTTGACGTTAACCTGGTTATCGGTAGTGAGGGGCGTCATTCTTTTTTATATGTTTTTAGGCCATCAGGTGAGTGTTGCTTGTGCAACACAAGGTGGCGGAGAGTTTTCTGTGGTGGAGAGCTCTCTCCACACAAACATGACATGGCTTTACATTGACTGAAGTGTCACGGAGACCCTCACTCGGAATCTGTTTCTGTGTATTCCCTGTCTCACACCGCATCTTAGCCAGGTAGTTTTATTACATGAGGTTTTTCTGGGGATTTTTCAGAAGAAACTGTAAATAGTTCCTTCTGTATCTTCTTGGGGGTTTTGAAAACAATGTTTTGATAGTATTTTACACTGTGTATTTATATTTCTTTGGAAAGAACTTGAATGACCTTTTGCAGTAGATTTTGGCAGATAGCTGAAGTGTGTTTCTTCAATATTTCTAAAGTTGGATTCCGTTAATGCGCCTGCGGTTTGAGTGATTCCATATATGCTGTAACTGATCTGATTGGACCCAGTCAAACACTGCAGAAGCCATGAAGTTCTATGTCCAAGACCAAGCTTAATGATTTGCTCGGGTCGTTAATTATCATCCAGTCACAGAGTTTACAATAAAACAATTTCTGTTCTTTCTTAATTGACAACATGAGTCGTACTCATTGTTTTTTCTGTCCTGAAATTGCATCAGAGAAACTTTGTAATGGTTAATTATATCAATTAATGAAAAAGAAAGAGTTCAGCTTCCTTCCGGCTTATCAAGACTTGGCGCAAGGCCTAACCACATGAATCACTACCCGGAGCAGTTACCATATATGTAGCCACAGTCACAACCACATTAATGGAATCACCCAAAGGTTTTATAACTATTTCGATTGAAATGGTCTGCGACCACAGCAGCATTAATGCATACCAAGCTAAATAGGGTATTGTTGTTAGAATGTGAAGATTTAGAATTTTATTCTTACTACTATTCCTCAGCTTTTTGTAGGCAACTCTTTCTATAAATTGAAACGTAACACTTTAGGGTAATTCTATCCATACATCATAAACATTTAGCAGAAAACTAAGATCTTGGATAAAATTCCCTGACACAGTGGTTGACCCTTAATCTTACATCAAAGATCGGAGGGGAGGTCATTGACGTTTGCCCCTGACTTGACTAGCTCTTTTGCATCTTCCTCATCTCCTATGCCAGCGAGAAGTCAAACTGTATGGGCATGCCGACTAAAATATATTAAATTAAATGTTAATGACCTGAAACTTGCACTCAAAAGGAAATGCCTAAGACTTATAGTGGCCTAGGATTGTTCACATTTAACATTTTCTTGTGGAATTTAATATCAAAATTGTCCACATAATCATCATATTACAGCTTTGATTGCTGTAATTGAAGTAAATTATTTCATGGAAGGTTATTATTCATCCAATAAATAGTTTACCCCGAAAATGGGTTATCATCTTCTGAAGTATATTTAATACACCTTTGTATGGAGACCGTTTTGTAAAAACCAGGTATTTGTAATGGGTGAGTGAGCAGTGTGTAATGAATCTGAAAGGCTTCACGCTCCACTGCCTTCGATTAACGACAATAACCATTAATTTTGTACTGGTGCTTTCTGAAGACTTTCTAAGTGTCACTGTTGCAAAGAAGGACTTACAGCATTCATGAGATTAATGAATAGGTTTTCACCCAGTGACCCCTGGGTGCATCCGCCACAACAAGATTGTAGGGACGAGGCGACAGAAAACAAGATGTTGACAGGCACAGTGTTGGAGTTCGTAACATCACAGCAGTGCTGTCACGACTAATTATTCCCCTTTGTTGAGCATCAGCAAGCCATGCCATATGTCAGAGAAACTCCAGCATTGCCCTGTAACACTGTAGCTCTGTTTAATAAATAAATACAGCAGGGATACCTTTTGAAGAAATAGAATATCCTGTGTTTACACTGTAGCACAAATATTTATTTAATTTTCAAAAAGGATTGTTTATATTTTGTCTGACTTATGATTTAGCAAGTTAACAGTACAGTCATGTTTAATCTTACCTTCAGAACACCTGATTGAAATATGTCATTATATTTCTTGATCATTAGATACCATGTGTTTATGGAGAGATAAAATAGGTGTCTTCAGACTTAATTTGTGCATGTATAATGAGAGAGCAATCAATTTGACGCTTTATTCCATTGTGATAAAAAAGGCAGGTATACACCTGTTTCACCCGCCTGCATACGTCAAAGTCATACCTTCAGGCAGTAAAAATTTAATCTGTACTATCTATTTTCAAGGTTCCTGTCAGGTTTTGCTGGAGAACAGGTAACTGTTGAGTGGTGTTTTTACTAAATGTGTGTTTATTGCAGAGTCCTTGAAACACTAATAATGATTTGCAGTGAGGAAAGACTTTCATAAGTTTCCAACAGTTTGTCATCATTATAAAGTTGAAACTGTACTCGGGTTGTGTCAAGTGTTGCTTTCACAAACTAATTTGTGCTTTCAGGTTAATATTTTATTGCATTTAAAATGATTGAGTTTGTTATGAAGAATTTGGTGTTGTATTGAAAATACTAAGAGTCAATTTATGTTTGAAAGGAAGTATGAGAAGCAAAATGATCTCTTCGTAAGTTGTTTCATGGAACGAAATTGTCACATACAAGCAGAATTAGTACTGTCAGTCGGTTACAAAGAGCGACAGGTGTGAACAGGTATAGTCTCCTAGGTGGTCAGTTTGTTTGTATGGAGGAATGCTTGCTTCATCAGTGACCTGTGGACTGAATCACACCAACACTGCTGCCCTCTTTGGTCAGGAACTGTTCTTAAACAAGACAGGTTTTTGAGGTTTTCATTATCTGACAGGCGTATTAACATTACCAGAAAACAGAGTTTATGAAACAGGTTAATGTCTTTGTTAAAAACCTCTTGGGGCTTCCGGGAAGTGACGTGGTGTCACTTAGATAGAATAGGGTCTCAGTAATCCAATGCTTGTCATACAAGGCGACTAAAATGGGATCTTTTGCTTTCACTTTCCTTTCTATCAATCCCTTTCATGATCTGTCTTTTCACTCCATGTGCATCTTGCACATCTTGTTGCGTTATGGCTGAAATTTTGCCCTTGCAATGTAAAACATCATTTCAACTCAACTCTTTGTTAAAAGGTCTTGGAAATATAGAGATTTATTTTTATTTCTTAGAAAGTATGGTATGAAAATTGAATTTATTATCATAAATATCGTCTTTGAATAGAACTACTGCTTATATTACTAAAAATAGTGTACTACTAGAGCTGCATGTGTAATAATACAACTAGTTTAGAGTGTAGTCAAGTGGTCCTGATATCATTTATACCATGTCAACAATTTTTGCCTTGACAGGAAATTATTTCCTACATGTTACAAAAATCTATGAATTATTTCATCCCTGAGTATTAAAGAAATGTCCTGTTGACAAGAAGCTAACAGAAAACAGCGGTGTAGATACTGTATTGTCAGTGTAATTTGCACACGGGCAATCTGTATTATCTCAGCACACTGGCTCTAATAGACACAGCCCATCGTTAAATGTAGAAGCAGGGCATTGATTTGGAATTTGCACAGATGGTAATGTTTTGTCAGGGACCTAATTTCCCAAGATACTTGCAATAAACGCCAGCAAAATAGATATTTATCAATAAAAGCATGTGCAACCCTCGTAGGAATTAAAACGGTGTTGTAACTTGCGTCCTTGTGCTGACTTCTTTCACTGTGTCCTGTTCTTAACATGTCCTGGGCTCTTGGTATTCTTTTAAACTGTCAACTCCTAATGCCTTTCTCTATGTAATAGATCATCTTGCTGTCTCTTTGTATTTTATGCCGACCATTATGCTTTTTAGGAGAGTTCTTTTAAATCTGGTTTTATTTTGTTCCTAATGGCCAAAGACAGCGTGAATTGTCTTAGGCGTATTGCAGCTTGTCAGCATTTCAATTTTGTTCCCAATGGAATGGAAACAATATGGACAAAGTTATAGGCAAGTCAACAGTGGAGGATTAAGGAGTATGATATTGGTGGGAACGTTTCAAGGATTCTTTCCCTTCCCTCTCCCCCATTTGATTCCCAGACTGGTCACAGGGTATGTTTCATTGTAGAATTGTAGCTTATCCGAAAAGCAAAGACATAAAACCACAGATAGACAAACCAGAAAAGGAGTTGAATACAGAGAGAATACTGATAAATTTGAAGAGAATTGTCAGTTTGACAGAAAAATATGCCTACTGAATGTTAGATATTTTTACAAAGGCTTGCCACATCGGCACATCTGAAAGGCCAATTAAACAAGAATTTGAAAGTAGTTGATTGACATTTACAAGAAGTTCGTCAATAACATATCTTAAAGAGGAAGAAATAAGCATGGAGACATTTCAACAACTAAATAAAAAGGTATTTTCTCTCGAAGAAGAAGCTGAGTTGCTCATTGATTACGTTGCTGTGTGGCTAAGAACGACCGCAGCACAAGGACTTTCATCTTATTATGGAAATAGGTTTCTTATGAAATAGCTGGCCACCACGCATGCTGGTTTGTAACTAAGGAGCTAAGAAATACGAGTTGTTATGAACAAGACATAACTACGAGATCCTCCACCAGTGGTTGAAGACTCCAGCGGGAGTGACCTTGAGACCGAGGTGGTGAGAGTTGCTCTCTCAGAGCCTGGCTTTAAGTGGTGGATAGATACAGTTTCACAGGTCTAGCACCATTTGAAATCAGTGCTTTTGGAGTTGCTATGGCAACTGATTGATCGTCCAGCGTCAATGGTGTGGATTTGGGTATACTGGTGCAGCAGTGTTGCTGATATCTCGCTGAATGAAATGCTCTGACTTGCAAATGATGATTTTACTGGATATTATTAGGCGATTTCATCTTACATTACCGTATTAATGCAGAGGTCATATTTTACCCTCAATCATCAACTTTAATATTTTTATAATGACTATAACATATCAATGTATCATTGATGTAGATTACATTTGTAACACTCTAATGACACAATTATAAGTCTTGTGTAGTTCATTTGTTCGGTAGAGATGTATATCAAATACACATTAATATGATTTGATATGCGTCACACAGCTAGTTTAATCTTTGTTTGTGCTCAGTAAATTTTATCTCCCGATTCACAGATTCACAACTCGAATACAGAGAGAGAGAGAGAAAAAAAAAGAGAAAGAGAGAGAGATAAACTTTATTTCCTCCAGACGAGTCTGAAGATTACACATGAAAACATAAAAACAGTGCAATTATTACATGTATGAACATCAATATAAACGTAAAATTAATATCATGTACAACAGTGGTAGTACAGGTAATTGAAGATACAACCCTCTTTCATTCATTTCATTACATTATAATTTCACATGTACATTTACAAACATAAGACACTTTGTAATAACAGCTTATTTACATTTATGACATATGAAAATAATTATATCTATATATGAGGGGATGTCAAAAAGTCTTAAGCCTAACATGGACCGAGTTGAACTTTTGTCTGCATGATATCTATTTTTCAACATGAATTCGATATTCATGAAGAATCATTTCTACAGAACCATGTGATACGCCAGTGCTCACCTCTATCTCAGGGAGTGTGATCTGTTGATTTTCCATCACTAGATCGTGCACCATCTCCGTATTTTCTTGAGAGGTACTGGTGGTAGGACTCTCTCTACCATGCTTCAATTCAATGACTCACCATTTGATGGTAGCAGTTGATGGAGAAGCCTTTCTATAAACAGCAGCAGTAAGTCACTCTTCAATTGATTTTGCTGACTGACCCTCCAGTACCAAAGACTTCATCACTGCTCTGTACTCTGGTTGGTTCAATTTGTCATCACAATGGGGGGTAGTTGTCTATGACTGTTCTACAAAAGCAAACTAATGCTGTAATTGTTTTGATATTTTGGTAAGGCTAATCAATTAAAAGGCTGATTATTCCCTGAAGTGGATTCAAGCATAAAACTGTCCTAAGTATGTTACGCTCAAAACGTTTTGACACCCCCTCGTAGATATATATATGATTTTGTATATTTTAAGTTTACATAGCTGCAAAGTTATGTTATCAAAGTAGAATATATTGTATGTAGTGCATTAACAGCTAGAAAATTTGAGATATAGAGCATGATGTATGCATAATGACGTCAAGAGTGTTAATGATATCATTGAAGGGGTTAATCATGGCTAGGATATTGACCTTGCTGCAAGGTAGAGACAAAAAATTGACGGAAGTATTGATCACGGCCATGTTAAGATCATTACTTGTAAGCTCATCTGTCAGAGACGAGCTTGCTGCTTTCAAGAATGTTCGGTTTTGCCACATGTTTGATCAGAACTCTTTCCATGACATCACACAGTTGGTTTGCATGCTCTGCTGCTTTTTAAGACCGATATTTTCACCAGAGAATAATGGAGGTTTGAACAGATACAGAATGAAACATGGCATTTCACGTTTGTTCTTTTTGTGGAGGAAAATTAAAGGTCCTTTATATGCAAACCTCCTTATTAACTTTTAAATCCAATCTGTGAGACTTGTCATGTTGTGTTGATGTGCACAGTCTGAAGACTGTTATCTTCTCAGTGTTGAGTTTCTGCCTTCAGTAGGGAGCAGGGTATGTTATGGAGTGCAGTTATCTTTTTGTCTTCTCTAATAGTTGCTTTAATTATAATGCAAAAAGTTTAAATAATTTATCAGTCGTGGAGCTCTGTGAGCAGTTTGTATCATTATATTTGCTCATCCATAATAATGGTTTGCTGTACTAAATACTAACTGCTAATATGTACTAAATTAGCTGAAAATGTTTGAAAACCATTGTAAATGCAGTCGCTCACTTTCCAAGGCATTCTGGGATAATCCTGTTGCAGTATTATACAATGGCGGCAAGATTATAAAACGAATGACTTTACAGTTCACGAATTTGTTATGTTGCACATCAACAATGTCCTGCATTAATCACAGAAGTAACTTCCCAATACACTGTTACCAGCATTGTTACATGATAAGATTTTTTAGTTATGCTTACCCATAATTCTCGGCACTTATCCTACTGTAAATGCCTAAGGTCGGGCCAAGTTGTGATGTTATGCGAACTTGCCTCTAACATGTCATAACATTTGTTAACCCACACCTCACACATCAGCCTGAGGATACAAACTCACTTATACTTCGGTATGCTACTACAGCACCCTGCATCCAACACACTCCTAGCTTGACATTTGTGTATCTGCCCACGGAGACCACGGTGACTTAAATGTCAGCTGTATTGTCCTTAACTATAGTAAAACCTTTTTGATGAATCAACATCTGTGCCAGTTGACTTTTTGAAATTGTTGTCTTTATGAAATAAGGGTTGCTTTGTGGTTTTGTTAGCTGGGCCTCTGGTATGTCCGGCTTGGAAAGTTTACTGACAGTACAGTACTAATAGGCTGGTCAAGTGGTCTTTGGGCAGTTTCTGAATTATTTTTAATTTGTGAGTTACTGTTTTACAGTGTGAGCAGCAACCTTGTAATTGTTTTTATGCTCACAATTTGTTTGTTATTGAGCCACATCATGTACCTTCTCTTTTAAGATAATTTCAAGAAACATATATTTATTTAATGACTAGGTCCACTGGGTATGATGTTCATATGGCAATGGAGATGTAATGGTTTCAAGTCACTTTTCAATAATGACTTATGACTTGTGATATTGATCTCAGTGTTTCAGGGCAAACACTGCTGTGTATAATTTAGATGCAGAGATGAAAGAGCTGTCTTCCTAAATACATGATTCCAGAAAAATACATGCTTTTATATTTAATGTGGGATTAAAACAGTTGGCAGTCTTCTGATGGTTAATCTTTAACATGAACAGCTGGTGGTGGAAGTGGGATTGGATTGCAGCCATATTTTTGTCGATTGAAAGGAAGTCTATGATATCTAAAACATAACTGAATGTATACAAACACACAACCTCTCTCTACTTGTCTCTGCACGCTGTGGGGCATATTAGGAATGACATTGTCACTTGTACAGAGTAAAACATTCATGACCTTATACCTTCCATAGATGTTCATTAAATTGGAGATCTCTTAAGTTTTTATCATTTTGTTTTTGATTTATTGTCTTTGTTGGTATGCATCTTGAGCATTGTAGTGCATTACAGGTAAAATAACGTCCATGCAGATTAAGGTCTTAATTAAACTCATTGTATCTGGTTCTGACAGATCCTCTGCCGGTCTCTCTCCTTACACAATGGTGCACGCACACACATAATACAGAGACTCTTTCATGACTCTCTTATCTTATCTCTCTCAAACATGCACATACTTGCTCATAGACACACACACAGGTAGTATGCACCTGCAGATCCTTCTGTCACAGGTGTAATACCCTCCACAACAAACACATGACTAACTAAATGTTGCTACCTGTACAAACAAAGGTCTGCTTTGGATCAATTACATTATCTGTATTGATAAAGGAACAGCCTAGAAATGTTACACAAAACCCACACTGATACCTAGCCCTGTGTTGTTGTTACCTGGTCTTGTTACCTGGTCTTGTAATAATGCTAGCTGATACGGGGGATTGTAAGTATGAGACTCTTCCATTAGTTGTACGAGTTTGGATGGGTCCAGGAGTTCATACTGACCATCTCTTTGTGGTTTGTATAGATTATAGAAAATGTGTGAAATGGAAAACTAATGAATGATGTAATAGTATATGTTTGCCACCTTTTAACAGCGATGTATCTACCTGTATAGAATATCGCTGAATGAATACAATGTCAAATCAGGCCTCATATCCTTTCCTCCAACGAGGCTGCTGTAAGCAAGTCTGGGTATAAAGTTCTTCCCCATGTATTGATCACAGGGAGCTAGTTACACCGACAGGTGCCCCTGGTTTATTTCCTTAGAGGAATGGCTCATTTCTCTGGCAAATAGTGCTGTGAAAATTGACATTATTACTGTGAAATAAATATCATAAACTGGCAAGTATTGGCCTTTTAGGTCAGAGTTGTTGTCAACTTGGTGAATGGATTAAATGAATTATGAATGTGTTTCCATGCAGGTACTAGTGGCTACATTAATTAATATCTACTGACTGAGTGTAATTTTTGTATTTTATCTACAGCATTGTGGATTACTATAAATTTGGTATTTGATAGCCACAGATAATGGATAAATTTATGGAGGGTTTTAATTGTAGAAACAATACTGTAGCTTCCTGTATGTTTTGAATGATAAAGAAAAGTTTAGATAATGCTGAAAGGCCCTGTTACATCCATGAAATAAAGTTCTTCCTGAATGATTCAGGCACAAGGAACCCATTTTCACTCAGAAAACGTATGTTCCAGTAACACCATGCTTGTCAAATGGACTTCACCAGTGTTCCATTCTTTTGTTGCAGTGTGTGGAATTTCTGTCTTGGTGTCAGTCTTTCATGCCTTGTCAAGTCATTGTTGAAAACAGGGGTTATCAAATTGGGAAGAATATTCCCTTCCCCTTCGCCCAGGGGGTTGGGTGGGGGGAGAGTGTTAGAACCACAGCTGGTATCAATTTTGTTTGAAATTTGGAATGAACTTCTGAAATATGGTGAAAAACACTGCATGGGGAAAGTAAGTTCAGACCACTGGTTTGAAAGGTTGTCACTGTGATGTGAAACACTTCTGGAATATATGTTTAGATACTGCTAAATGATGGTTGGTCTCCACACTATTACACTGCTGGAGAATGCGTAAAGCAGCTATGAGCAGAAATTCTGCCAGCTATCATAGATTGTTTTGAACCATTTGGATAGAAATAAGGAAAAAGGAAATACAACAGGAATGGTACCTGCTGTGTACTTAGGATAATTTGTTGTTTAAATTTGAAAATGAAGATGCAGCTGAGATTATGGGTCTTTGAGAGACCTGGGACAGTGCATTGAGCAAGTGTGACAATAAGTTTATCTGTTTTCTTGTAACCTTTCTCAGATAAGTTTTTCTTCAGCAAGTGTGCTGAGAGAATATTAGTCGGATAGTACTTAGTTAGGCTCATCTTGCCATGCTTTGACTGAAGTATTGACCACTTTGATGTTAAACTCTGGTTAACTCACTACAGCTTACCTGAACCCTCATTTTTCAAATGCAGTGTCGATTGTGTTAATGATGGCAATAAGAATTGTCCTGATTATGACCAAGTTTTGGTATAATGAAGAGGATGCCCAATCAGAAAATTGATATGACAGTAGTTGCTGGTTTCAGAGCTTTATGTGTTTGATCAAGATCGCACTAAACTTTCTAATCAGCATGAGGACAGGGGTCAAACACAACTCCGCTCTCGTCAAATGAATGTGCAGCCATCTTTAAATTGGTGTTCACAAATGAAGCTAGGATGTGGCAGCTTGACAGATTGGTGGTTTTGTGCGATTCACTTCAATAGTCTTTGTTAGGGAGGAATACCATCTTCATTCTGTCATGTCTGATTGGTGTTTGCCAAGTTTCCATGGCTATGGAAGTTTTTCCAATTTCCCAATGTGGTCAAACATGAATGCTGTGTAGAACTCTGCGCAGGGCCCAACTCTGAGCACCCCTGTAATGAGTCTGCTGGTGTATACTGATAGGCTACTTGACTTTGATCGCACCTTATGAATATTCAAGATACCAAACCTTGTTGGCTACGTACCAGAGGTCAGATTGGTGATGGCATGATGTCGTGGATGTCCAAAAGCTTGAAGCATTACAGGCACAAAGCTCGTTAAGCTTGCAGCCCTGTCAGACATCTTCATGTTTTACAGGCAACCAATCTCTGCCCATGATATCTTCATTAGGGGATTTGCTAACGACTGACAAAGCCACATGTTAGAATACATCATTTGTCATTTGTGTCTTATTATGCATTTTCATAGTTATGGCTTGGAAAGCTATTGATTTGGATGGCATGTGAGCAATTCTTGAACCTCCATTTCCAGTACCAACACATATTCCATATTTATGGTTGAATACAGATAAGGCCTCAAACATTTTAGCTATAACTCGGAAAATGAAAGTTTATCATTTCTGCAGCTTGTAAAGTAGTTTCGTTATTGCATTTTTTTTGGCTAGTCAGTGCATCATGATGTAAAATACGCATAGCTAAATGGTGCCTTTGGGCTGTGCAAAAACTATGCTAAATCAATAGTGGTAGAGTAGATCTTAGCTGTTCTTCGGGTGTTACTGTGCTCACAGCTTAGGCTTGGCGCGCAGTAATTTATCATAACGTTCACACTGCACCAAACAAGCTAAAATACTTAAGGAGAAAACGTTTTTTGAAGCAAGGGCTCAGCAAACTGATAACCTTGTACGACAGTCAAACAAATAAATGATACGCAAAGCAAATTGAAAATACTTATTGAAAATATTTGATGCAAATATATTAACATTTGTGAGTTAAAATTACTTTCTTCCCATGTATTTATTTTAATGGCTTTTAGTGTGAATTTTAAATTTGCGACTGATTTCTTATTGCAAGTTTGTTTATAGATTTTAATATAGATTCAGAACTTTCAAAATTTCATGATATCAGACTGGTAATTTTATATGATGCCATTTTTATTATAAAAATTTTGAATATGATTGCAAACCAGTTTTTGTTGATACTCTTCTTGACAAATGGAAACTCCCGCCCATGTATGTAGTATGGTTGCTCTGGTGTCCCAAGTTAGCTTTGAAGCAAGTCTCATGATCTTGATGTAACCTTAACTTAGAATATGTATCAAGTATACATATTATATATATCAACTTGTGATGAAATATATATATGGCTCTTTGAGAGAATAGAATAGGACATTTCCTGCTCTTTTGTTTGAGTTATCTAAATAGTATTCGACAGTACCCTGGCAGACAGTATAATTGTATGTTGTGCCTCAAAGGGTGCTAATCTGTGTTACAAAATAGGAGGCTTTCCTTTTCATTCACACCTTCATTTGTTCTCTCATTCCTGGTCAGATTTTGTTATAAAGCTAGTGTCCTTTGTTAGCCTTCAAGGCTGCTGCTACTGCCTGCTTGTTTGGGGATATCTAGAAATTTGGGGTCTTAGAGGCTTTTGTCTGTACACACACAGCATTCTGTACTTGACATTAGTGCGTGAATCGCCAGCCTGGACCTATTAAACATTGGGTAAACACGGCCATTGCTATATCACTTCTCTTCTGACCTGACTCCGCGCTCGTAACCAAAGGTAAGTTGACCTGGTCAAGTGAATGCGGTCAAGGGACCACTTGTGTGGTTGTCTATGTTAAAGTTTGGAATTGTTTGTGCATACCACCCCAATTACCCAGTCGTGGGCCAGGTGAGAGAAGTCACAGAGTGATAAATACCTGGTTTTTACCTGAGGAACTCACCTGTACAATTTTGCTGTTGGTTGTATCTTTTTTTTAAAGTCCAAGCTATTTATGTACAATCTTCATGAGGAAAACATTATGTCATTTTAGATATCCAGGATATTCCTAAATTTCATTGTTTGGTGTTACTGCATTTATATTTTATGATAATTTTGGTCATGAAAGAAATAAAAGATTTCTCTGTTAGCTGTTTTTGTTGGAGTTTTTTTCCTCGAAATTTGAGCCAAAACTGTTTGGGTTCTGTTGATAAGAAATAAGCATTCCCTGTTACTTGAAGTGAACTTCTGTAAGATCTTTAAAGCAATTTATATTTCCCCTATTTATATGGAACCTCTTTGGGTTTCCGGGGGTGTCGCTCTAATACTAGAAAGAATAGGACCCCAGTATCCTCATGCTTGCTGTAAAAGCCATCTTAAATGAGGATCTTGTGCTTTTTTTTCCTTACTATCGATCCTGTGTTGTCCCTGTTCCTTATGTGCCTCTTGCACATCACATTAAGCTATGGCTGAAATATTGCCCCCTGCAATGTAAAAATGCATTTCACTCACTCTATTTATATGGATAGAAGATGAAGGTTGTATTGGCCTCGGTTGTGTTGAAATATTGCGAAATGACTCATTAAAGCCTGTAACTTGGACTGATCACTGTCTGTTGTTTAAAAACTGTATAAAGTATAACATGGTTTGGACTATATTGAATTAATTACCTACATTTATTATGTTAACCTCACTGATTTACAATAAAACAGCATAATTTCCCTCCCATTAGCATAATATGATGAGTGAGATAGTCCAGCATTGTAAACTGATCTGGGGTAGTAAAGTTGTCTGGTGACGTTAGTTGTTTATAATCAGCTCGGTCATCTTTCCTGGTATCTGTGGCCACTTTGAGCATACATCTCGGCTAAGCGGGGTCTCTTTTACGTTTGGCAAACAACTTGGAGGTATTTGCCCAGAGGTGTCAGTTGTCTGCCCCTTTGCTTCACGACCTTACCAGGATATTCCCGTCGCACATGGCCCGCCAGATAATACCTGTGACTATTTTACTCACATGAAGATGAAAGAGCCATAGTAACCGACAGGTGTGTGTTTCATCAGTTTCTTGTATGTTATATCTTTATCATAGTTAAAAGGTTCTTGTAGTAATTTTATTTCATATTCGTGTCTCTGTTGTATGACCTGTGAGCTATTTTTGTATAGCCAGCCAGGTAGGTACAAGATAAGAAAACAGGAAGCAACTTTGTGGAGTCATCCTCCCTGTGATCAGTCTATAAATATGTAAGTTTGACCGAACATTGATAAGTATTGCAAATATTGTATGTGCTTATGGTGTATATATTTTATTGGCAATAAAAATGAGTCTAATGTTTCCAATACATACCAGCCCATACAAGTTTTGTGTGAAGACTGTATTATTGCCTCGAGGTAAGTGATCTTAGCTGTTCCCACCCTGCCCATTGTGTTTCCTGGAGCGAGCAAGGTGAGTTAGTGAATAGGTAACGACTTGACTCGCCTGAACATGGGCATTTACGCCCAAAGGGACCTTGCATCATACAATAGGTTTTCATCGTCATGGCAATGTTTCATGTCAAGACTCTATTAACTCCAGGTTTTATAGTGAGGCAGGCCTGTTAAGCTGTATTTTGAGGTAAGGCCAGTGATTGACATGGGATGATGATATATGTTCGCCATTATGGCTGAAGGCTACGAGAGTGACCACACCACAAGGCTTGTCTGGGGACTAGCATGTTGTCTGCTCGATGTTAGACAACTTCCATGTCGCTCGTATGTGATTCATGTCTGTGAAAATGATCTACACCGAAACATGAATATCATGGACAGCTAATTAGTAAGAACGTGACGAGCAAGTCAACGTGGCTAGACTCACCTCACCTAGCCGCATGAGAGGGACCAGCTGTACTCACCTGTCTCGTTAAGACAGTTGTTGCTACCTGAACATGTGTATAATCCTACAGCCAGGTGTGGTCAGTGTGACATTGGGTCTCCATCTGAAACACAGGTAGGCGTGAGACTCAGGTATGTCTGTGGTGACCTTGCATCATCGTCAGCCTGCGGAGGCGGAGGAGGCACAGTCAAGAGGTAAGGCATTTCATGAATTCGTTTCAAGGGGCAATTCAAACAGTAATGCAGAGCATTTTCTTTGTTGACATGCTTGTGAATAATAAATTGTTTTATTTTAAAAAATTGAGGGTTCTGCTGTTTCACAAAATGGTTGTATTTATTAAGGATTAATATTCCGTGTTTTTTTGATCATCAGTTAGGTGTTTTTCTGTGATCACTTGCAGGTGTGGTCTAGCAGTTGGATTTCAAAGTTTGAACATCAAAAATGACAAGATCTGATTCTTCAAATTTTGGTTTAATAGCATGTGCATAACTGTATTAATTTCTAGGACAAGTTAACTTAGTTTGTTTTGTCTAATTTGAAATTATGTGTGCACTGTTAAATTCTAAACCGTTATTTTATGCTTTTGTCAAGGGTCTAGTGTAGGAACAAACTTTACCTTGATTGCACACACTTTAATAGTTGGCCAGATTTATCATTAGAAGTATATCAAAGAGTGGTATACTATAATGGTGTCTGTTGCATTTTATCCTTTCTATGGTAGATTTGAAAGAAGTTAATTTTCAGCTTGAATCTTATCTAGCGTTCTGTAAAATGCTCATAAGTTAAAACTGCTGCTTATTGTAGGGTCAGTAAACTAAGGGCTTGTGATAGTATTGTTCATGCATAGACTTGTTGATGTGGACAGGTGGGGATATGCACTTAGCAACACCCATACATACATAAATATATACACTGTGCAAGTCTGAACAATGAACGGGAGTTGATACGGGGATTATAACATATTAGTCCCAATCTCTTTGAAAGGTATTTATGATAAAGCTGTTGCCTAGTGTCTTTTGTTTGCATGTGGACATGAATGCAGTAATATTAGTATCCAGCTCACTCCATTGCAGTAGATGTGCGGTGCAAAGGCACTAACAGGTCACATGATAGGCGTACTGGTGGAGCAGAGGTATTCTTTTTTCTCTACACGCTAGGATGTGTTAGTGTGGACAGTGTTTGCTCTCTTACACCACACAGGTAGAATTCAATGCTTGGAATACTTCTTGAAGCTGCAAGTTACTTTATATGGAACACTGCCAGAACTTAAAGATTTCATGCTATGGAAATGTTGTGTGCTATTCCTGACCTGGGCTTCCTTGTACAGGAGTTACTGTTCCTTGTAACTGCGATGTTGATATTGTCCCCTCCCCCTACTTTCATTATTACTACAGGACTGAAGTAGCATAGTTTTATAGCCAGTGGACATAACATACCTTGTTGCACTGTCTGAGACCGTGTATATTACGTATTCATGGCATGCCCGCTGGCATATTATTTTGTCAGCTTGGCTAGAGGTGGGGCCAGATTTCTGCTAGGTAAGCATTTTATTTTCATTTAGTATAATAATAAATCTTGGATATCACAGTGCTGTAGCTCAAAGATGATGACCATCAGCAGTTGTGTCTGTCTAAGATGTATTAGTCTCTGGGAAAATGTTTAGATTTTTATTGAAATACATCTGGGTTTTTTCTTATCTTGTAAGGGATTTCTTTAATTAAAATATTTGTCAGCTAGGACATCAGGTAGAGATAATGCTGACAAATGGAAAAACTTGTTACAAATCAGTTAATCTGTGAACTTACATTTATCGAGACATTTGATGAATCATAAGGCATTAATCGTTAAATATGTTTTCAAAAATATCTACAAATAAAATATCTTCTCAGACTGATGTTATCTAGAATTGCTAAATTTTATTGCCAGGGAGCTGAACGTATAAGTTTAGTGCAGTGCAGCCTTGGAGCTAGGCTGGCTGTTGTTCATCAGTTCCATATTCAAGGGATTCCTACTGATAATGAATAAGGTTTTTAATTGTAGTGCTAAGTAAGGTTATCTTCAGGTGTGGAGTGTGTGCCACGATGTTTATTACAGCTCGTCATTAGCAACATTGTTGCTAACTACATGTCCAGTAATGAAACACATTCACTTTCACCTGATTGTCCACCTGTTATCTAAGATCCTGGCCAATTTGTCGGAGCTACCTTCTGTCATTAACACCTGCTCAGGTGTTTCATCCACTGTCCAGTGGTCAGTCAGTATAATCAACAATATGCACACATTGATTGCTGGGAATTCAGTGAGCTAAACCAGGTTCTGTAATATTGGTCCTGTCAAGACTTTGTCTAAGTCTGGACTGGACTAATGATTTTCCCTGTGTGTCTTCCAGTAATTCCATCATTAGTACCTCATTTGTTGTCTTCTGTCACGTACAAATACAGTGGTTAGGAGGATTCATGATGCTGGTACAAAGGTAACCTAAACCCAAATCTTCTATTTAATGGCTTGATAACAGAAGGGAACAAGACTTTCAGGTTTTTATTGTCTGTCTTAGTTATATGTATGTAAAGAATTAATTGTCTGCATGTAACATCTTCAATGAAATCCTGCTTTTTGTATGCGGTGAGTACTAATCTCATTTGCAGTATGTCTGTATTCGTGTATTGAGCATGTGATCTGAAACAAGATATTTGTGAACCACTACAATATTCATGCAAATACAAACCACTTTCATGTGCAGAATGGTTTGTAATCTACGAATATTACAAATATTCTGACGTTTCCAAATGTGTAGTGTTTATTTCAGATGTATTAACAAGCCAAGGTCGTTGCTTGTGTGATCCTGCTGCTTTGAGCTTCCCTTCATGTTTGATCATGAAACATTCAATTTTCTTATTTGCTTACACATTGCAAATTTCAGTGTAAAATACCATTAACACTAAACTTTGAAGAAATGTGAGAATTTATGGCACTGATATTCCAAAGAGGGTGTTCAAGTGGTATATTATAGTTCATTTATCACATTGTAGGGATTGCCTCGTGTCAAACAATGGGAATTTCCATTCTTGAAATGTGCAATGACTGGTGCCCAGTATACAGGGCTGTAGTATTGAAAAGGTTAATTGTGTTGACTATCAACGGTTTGACACAGGTTTGCTCGAAGGTATTCTTATTCTTCAGTACATTTCTACAAATTTTTGTTTAAATAATAAAACATTTCTTTCATGTCCTTCTGTGTAACCACGAATCATGAGGTTTCATCAGTGTCTAAAGTCACTTGCTGCTAGTCTGCTGGCCCCAAACAAGTCATGAAACTAGTCCTTAATACATTACTGTAAAGTTACCTGTGATACCGTTCTGTTTTATTGTACATATAACTTCCAATTTGTTGCTTGTGTTTTACATGTTTATATGTACTTTAGATGTTGAGTGTGTACATCTACTGTTCTGTAGTCTGACTTGGAGTTGTTGCTTTGAGCCAGTGAAGTCCACACAGCATGTTAATGACTCATCCTCTGAAGCTGCTGTTGGTCCATCTCTAGGCATTGCTTATGACTGGAAGATAACATACAAAATATTACTTGGATGTTGCACTGCCCAGTTGGAAATGCAGTAGTTTTAGTGGGAGAATTGCTCAAGTAAAATTGCTCATGAAACTTGTAAACACCATTTTATCTTTTTTCAATTGGCTTCTAGTTTGTGATAATATTAAAACTTATGTATTTCATTCTGTCAACTCGCTCATGTAGAATTTCATTGCACACTTTATGTCTCAAGTTAAAATAATCTTTCTGATTTCAGTTGGAATTTTCCCCATTTATTTCATTTCGCTGCGGTTTCTTTCTCGTTGACGTTATCACTAAGTTAAAGCTTAAACAGAATGGCTTTTGTATGAAAAATGTCTCTCGGCCTTATTTAGCTCTTGTACCTCCTTGACTTCCCTTCACCCTAACCTCAAACACTTAATTTGTGGCTTGGCAAATACACTCTCCTTGATAAAACCAGTGCGTTAGATTTATGTCTTAATTAAATTTCTGCACATAATTGTCGCTGCTAAATTTATTTTCTCGTCATGGCGTCTCCCAACTTAAGACTCCATGCCTGAATCACTTGTACTGGAACTGACTTTACTGCCCTCTTCCCATGAATTGCTGAAAAGATCTACTCGGTGCATTACACTCAGATAAATGCTGCATTCAACAAGTCCGTCATTTGAATCCCCCTGTAATAACAATGTAGGGAAGCCGTTCAAATTAGCACAGTAATTGTGAATGAAGGATGTGGTTCAGCGCTGACACATATAGACTCCGCTCGCACAGCGACATCTTAATTCATGGTGTCTTTCTAGCCCAGGTTTAGCTGCTTTTGGTTGTCAGATGTAGCTCTAAAAGGGAAGTAATAGAGTTAGTATCTGCCAAACTGAAAACAGTAGATTCTCGGTGGTCATGAACACTTGAGAGAAGTGGTTCAGGCAGATAGTCGACCTGATAATAATACACTATTTATTATTCATTTTGCAAAATTTAAGTCATTTAAATCATCAATATTTAAATAGGATGGAAGGTGTATATGAATTCGTTTTTTCAAACTTGATCTGTAACTCCAATTAGTCGTTGATAGCACTTCATACATAATATGCTGACTTCACAATTTTGTTTTTACAAATTATTTTGAATTTTTAGTTGTAATTCAATTTCATTTCAATTATTAATTTAACCTGATGTTCCAAGACTAATGTGCAGGATTTGGAGTTCATTGCCATTATTTTCTTGAAACTTAATTTATCGGACTATTATTATTCGTTTGGTAATATGCTAAGGGAAAAAATAAGAGCTTACATGTTATATCATGCCAATGATAACGTGATCCAGAACATGTACAAACAACGCCAGCAGGTTGTCAGGCCTGTGGTGGTTACACTTTCTACTGATATACAAGTGGCTCTGTCTAATGTATGGGTGTTATAAGTGTAATTAATGTCCTGGTGATAACAAATATTGATATGCTTTTCAGTTATCCCTTATTTTTTCCAGGTAAACATACGTATTGTTTGGAGAATGATACTGTGGCAATTTTTAATTACTACTTGATAATTCATTTCATACTGCCATTGTCTGAACATCAAAGAAGAAATTTGTTATTAAAAATGACAGACAGATAATTAGAGTCTCACACGTCACCATCCAGCATTGATGTAATTACTTTTTCAAACTGAACATCAAAATAGAAATTCATTTAATATCAGCTTACATCTATTTGCAGATGTCTTTATCACTTGTTTCACATTGTCACATCTTTGATGTGTCGTACAGAGATTGGAGTAAGAGTGAGAGATGTTTAATGAAAGTACAGGGTAAACAGTTCTCATGATAACTGTATAAATCATGTTCATTTCAGCACTAGGGCATGGGGAGGGGCAGTGGTTAGTGGATCGACCCAGCAGTCTGCCCATCGACCCAGCAGTCTGCCCATCGACCCAGCAGTCTGCCCATCGACCCAGCAGTCTGCCAGCCTTGGCAGTTGTGGCTTGAGTCCCGCCGGGGCACCTCTTTCACCCCAGAGAGAGACAGGAGCCCTGACACCAACGTGATGTTGGTAAGACCGTGGTGATGTGGCTTAAAGATTTCCACATAAAACCCCATATCACTCACTCACTCACTCATTTCAGCACTGATATTTTGGAAGTCTCATCAAATAAGGCAAAGAGATCAGAGATGTCTAAATTAACTGGGCATACAACAGTTTATTTTGTTCTATTCTATTTTATTTTACATTACATGTGGATTGTAGATATGGTAAAGGCCCGAAGACCACATGGTCTCATATAGTAAATTGCCTGATGGTTCACTAAGTAAATCATCTGTTGGTTTATTAGCATTGCCACTTGCAGAACCATGCCTCACTGTACTGTCATCAACCTGTTTCCAAAATTGCATTCATTTCTGCAAACCCTTGAAACAGTAATAACTGGGTTAAGTCAGTAACGATGGTAGAATTGAGTTGTGTTGGATATGGATTCTGACACTGGTCAATAGTGGGCACTTGGGAGGCTAGTGGACATTACACTGAAGGTCTCTGGACATGCTGGACACTTGAAGAACAAGCTTAGCAGATTGCTGGTCTCTTTTGGTACATAGATTTGCAATGGTCTAGCACCATTTGAAATCAGTTTTCTGTCTTGGCATTTACATCAGAACCATCAAGGGAGAGAACTCCAGGATCACAAGGCTCTTCAGGAAGGATGGCATTTCGTTTTATTGACCAGCATGTGTGCATCAAACATAGTGTTTAAACTAGTGCATGGAAGTAGATTCCCCATCAGAAAAATAATGACTAGCCACCGCAGTTTGAAAATAGTCTACTCTTGGGTGGAGATACCACGCTATAAAAGAACTATCCATTATGATCTGTATATATTTTAGCAGTCTTTAAAATTAAGAGCTTTAGTAAATTTTGTAGTAAATTTCAGAAGAAACTAAGACTTCCTTGGTGCTCTTTGATAATATTTTCACTTCTCAGTGTTTCCTTAGAGATTATTGTTTAACTGACCAGTTATAGTTCAATGTCTTCTAGAATAATTGCATGCTGTTACTGATTAGCAAGGGAAAATAAATTTGATGCATGCACCAGGTATTAACAGTAAGCAGTTACCTGCTGGATCACGTTTAGTCTTTTGGAATGCTAGTTCCCCAGTTACGAGGACAGATTAAACATTGACAAGTTGCGACGAGTACTGACCGCTTTGTGTGATGTATACACGAGGAGAGTATAGGCCCATGTATCATCATGCTTGAATGTAAGCTTAACCTCCTACCTGCAGCTGGCAAAGATGTCCAAGGACGTCTTCTTATCTGGTGAGCTTATATCCAAACTGGCGGTCAGTCTCATTGCAAGCTGGATCAAGTTAGTTTAGATCATCCTCTCGCTCCCATCCCGGAAGATACATCTATGATTCCTACCAACATACTCATCCATTTTCTGCACTCTTGTGATGTTGTACAGATTTGTTTTCAAGGGCAATCTTTATTTTCATATTCAACTTCCATGTAACGATCTTCATGCATTATGAGTTCTTGAACCAGTTTAATGGTGAAAGTCAAAGAATAATGCAGTAATTAACCAAATCTCCAATAATCAGTCAACCATGAAATTCAGGAATAGGTGACCTGTTTGAATCTGGGATCTGAAGATGGGACTTGAACATTGTTGAGATGAAGTTTCCTGAAATCCACATTAAATACACCACCACTCATTTGTTTGCTCCTTAGGGGACACAGAATGGACCTGGGATCATTTTGAGTTGAAGTACAGATCCTGCGGAGGATGCATAGTTCCGCAAGTGCTTGTTAGTCTTTTCTTGTTCTGTCCGGTTTGCTAGTTAGAGAGTTTGAATCCTGTACGGTTGTTAGTCATAGATTTATCTTCACGTGTTGACCTTACAGTCACAGTCTGGGGTTCAAGTCCCAACAGGTCAGGTGATTGGAAGGTCACTTTCATTCCACATAGAAATGGTGTTTCCATTACTGAAGGTTTTACAGAAAGATCAAGATTAACAGGAATTCCATTCAGACTTCTCTCTGATCTATGTACATATACGTTGTTGATCTTTTAAATGATGGGCAGGTGTTATGGTTATTCACTTCACTTACTCTAAGTTGCCTTTTTCTGTTCCATTTTTACGAGGCATGAGATAGTGTACAGTGGTTAGCGTGTTGGTCCAGCAATCTGCAGGTATACAGGGTGGGCCACAAAAATCTATCCATTTTTCTTTGGCTATAACTTGGACAAAAGTTGATATTTTTCCGTGATTTTTCATCAATGGTTTTTAGAGACTTGTACAATTTTTCAGTCCAAGCCAGTTTGAAATCAATAATGTTTTACTATACTTTTTCGGTAATTGATAATATGCTCAATCCAGGCACCAGGTTGATTTGAGAGGTGACTGTTCAAGACGTGCCCTTACTGCCTGAACATGAGATGGGATTCTGGCAGTAACAAGTAGCCCACTATGACCTTTATTGTCATTTCCTACACTGCCAGTGTTCCTAAATTTCTCTACAATGTTTGTTATAGTTTTTCTACACGGATCTTTCTCCTAGGAAATTCCATGCGAAAGTCCCTTTGGGTCAGAACCACTGATTTCGTTGAAAAGTAACTTTCCAAGATCGTTGTCCTTTCGTGCACTGAAAATTAATGTATCGCATCCATTTTGGTATCAAACAAATGCGATAGGTCTTGTTAACAACCCATCTGCAAATGAAAAGAAAATATAAATTTTTCTTGAAAATATCAACAATGGAAAATGGGTAGATTTTTGTGGCCCACCCTGTACGTATCACTGAGCAGTCATAAGGATGCATGAGACAGCAAGACCATTCATCCTGGTCTGTCCACACACTCATTCTGTGAGCACATCCCTACAGGTGTCTGTTGAAGCAGACAGGAAGTCCCTGATGAAGAGCTTTGAGCATGTCCTGGAGACTCTGCTGCAATACGTTGGTCAGATCTCGCGATCTGTGGAGCAGCACCACAACACACCCACCTCCAAGTACTGGAAGGCGTATCAACACAAGGCATACGAGCTGCTGGAAAAGGTAGAGTCCTATCTAAAATATCACTATCTTAGTAGAACAAACCCATTGTTTGCACAGTAAAAAGATTAAGAAGCACTGTGTTTACTTTGTATTTAGCATTGTCTTTTATTGTAAATTTAAAATAATCTGAAGTCAGTTTGTAAATTTTATCATAAAACACTTAGTATTTTTATTTGCAAATGTTTGGATAATAGGATACAAAATGTATCATTTCAGTAAAGTATCTACGCTGTCAGTTTTTGTAGTTTAAATATGCACAGGGGCTTGCCTGCTTTCTTTTCAAGGTGTGAATTCATTTCTTTATTTTCTTCATAAAGTGACTGTTTTAAGTGACTATATTGCATGCAGTATATGGTAGAAACTGGTTGGTGGGGACTGAGTGGGTGGGATGGCGGAGGGTAGAAGGTTGAATATGTCAGTTACTAGAGGATAGCTGTCACGGGTCTGTCTAGAACCGTCTCTGTCATGGTGTGTCTTCTACTTGACTGAGATCAAACAGTGCACTTGCCACAGTGAACTCATGGTTGTTGTTGTATTATCAATGTGAATCTTGCCGGTTTGTCTGCAGATTGCTAACTTACTGCCAGACTCCATGTTCCTGGAAGCTGTGTCCGGGCTGTTGGAACACAGTTTACTGTCAGTGCAGCGCAAGGCCATGGAGTTACTCAGTAACAGACTTCAGCAAGTCCGGGATGTCGGGGACCGGCACCAGGTCAGTAGTACTCTCACAGGGTTGTGTTACCATGGTTACGATGTTGAGCAAAGAGCTGATGTTAGTGCAGCTCAGAAACAAGACAACAAGCTGCTTCCATAGTAGTGCAGGTATATTCAAAATGGTGCATAATGTGGAAAAGCACTCTTTGAATATTGTTTGTTCTCAGTTGATTCATGATTATCAGAAGATCCATACGATGACACAAATCGTACATAAACTATGCAAAAACATTTCTTCCAACTTGAAAATTTAATAAGCTAAGCCTAAAACATTGATGTGTTTTTACTTTGCATGTAGATCTATATCCTATATGAAGGAAGGAAATCTATGCACTGATGGACAACCTGGCCTTCCAGCATCTTTCCTCATGTGGATCTATCTTACCTCTAGGCCTAATAGACATCTCTTGCTTTATATTGTCCTTAAAAATTTAATTAATTTGGTCAGAAAGTGAAAAAATTACATGTTTGAATCTGTACAATGTGGTCCTTACTCACCAAGAAAAACAAATCTCCCCTCCCCAGACAAAACTCTGTTCAGCCAGCCTTTAAATTTTCCTCTCAGCTGAGCGAAGCACCTTTTTCAGTCGTTGCCACTGGATGGGTAGTGCTGCAGGCAGCAGAACGTTGTTCAGGCAGTTTCTGAGCAGCGATGCGAAGTGCTATCCTAGTACAACCCAGTGGGCCTTCAGGGGAGTGACGTGGTGTCACTGAGATAGAATAGGGCCTCAGTAACCCAATGCTTGTCGTACAAGGCGACTAAAATAG
>JAUELE010282920.1:0-17703 GCA_031471655.1 Diodora aspera
CGGGTCGAGGAGGCGGAGCAGAGTTCACGGGTCGAGGAGGCGGAGCAGAGTTCATCATGGGTCGTTGGGGAGCCACTGCAGTACGCATTGTCTGCTGTGGAGCGGGTGTCTGGGGAACCGATGACATGCCAGTCGTCATTGGTGCAGAAACTCGCTGGCTTCCTCCCTCATTGATGAATCTGCTGACTGCGTCTCGATGGAATTTGTTAGGAATCAGCAAACTTGGTGAAACTTCTATCTCATGGCAAACAGGGCATTCATGATCATCTGTTTCCAAGAGTGCATTCATTATACCTGTAACACAAGGTAAGAAATGGTATAAATGTAATGAAAACTGGTACAAAACAACAAAGGTAACCATCCTGTCTATCTACAGCGACTCTGCAAGACAAATCTGTAATCTGACTGAGGGATGGCAGATAGTGTAGGACTGTACGACCGAAAACTGAAAAGTTTCTCCAGAGTATTAATGATCATTACACAAACATGAAGGAATAGAATGCAGATATGAGAAATACTCACATTCATCACAGAAGCTGTTGCCGCAGCATGGCGTCACGACTGCATCTTTAAGCAGCTCCTTACACAGAGGGCACTGAAGATTTGGGGGGATCTTGGGAGCTGCTTGTACCTCCGTCTTCGGTTGAGGCAAAAATGGAGGCAGCTCCTTCTTTCCTTGTCTGTACGCAGCACTGAATTCAAAAGAAATAACCTTCAACGTATATTTATTTTTTTTAAAATTCAGAACAATAAACTGTTCTGTGACAATATGATGAATCCTTTTAGTCACCAATCTCATTGTTCAAGTCCAGTTTGCGAAAATCAGCATCAACTTGGTGGCAAAGCCAGACACAACCACAAAATGAGTGAATGAGTGCCAGTGAGTGAGTGCCAGTGAGTATTTTGGATTTAATGAGGTACCTACATAAGGCTGGAGTCACGGTTCAATCTCCGAGCTGAGAGAGTGAGTGAGTGAAATTGAGTTTAACGTCGCTGTGGGCAGTATTTCAGCCATAGCATGACCGAGCTGAGAGAGATACCCTAGTAGGATTCAAACCCACAATTGGCAAGTATGACAGTTCACTTTATCAACACACTAACCACTGTGCTGTCCTGCACTCCTTTCAAGAAGAAAGAGGGAAAAACCAATGATTAACAGCAAACATGCTAGTTAGCTACCATTTTAGTCTGGTCTAGTCTCAATTTGCCAGCAGTGGGCCTACAGCTCAGTGACTCTGCTACCTGGGAACAAGTTCCCAAGTTTTAATCCACAAGGCAGCAGTTTCCAACAGGGGATACAAGATGAGATTTCATCGGGAAGGAAATTTTCTGGACTGTTCGAGTGAACATGAGTATTTTTGTCTATTTCAGACTTCGCCAAAATTGTCTGACCGACATTGAAAACGACGCTATGGGCTCATAAGACAAGAAAATGAGGCTAAGGGCTCATATGCATAAATATTAAGAGTGGTCAATGGAGAGATCGAGTTTGTGCCAGGTGTACTTACGCGTCCAGTGTTGGAACAGCGAAATGCCCCGTGTGTGTGAGCAATGCCCCTGGTTGCAGAGGGTCGTCAGTCATCGTAAGGAAACTGTTCGGAATGCCTGTGCTCTTCTTAAACCGGGTCTCCATCACGGCGGGCATATCAGTCTGCAAGACATTAATTTTATCATTTGTAACCTTATATTCAAATAGCCTTGTCAACCAATAGGGGAATGCTGATCAAAGTGAATTAATTTTATTAAATTACTCTAAATAAATTAACATTAACTTGGGCTTAAATTACATTTTGAGTCATACCACAGGAGCAGATTAAATGGGAAAATCAAGTGATCAATACAAAAACATCATACAGTTCATAACATTGAGCTGAGCTGTGATGTTGTTTTACATTGCAAGAGCAATATATCAGCCATAACACAACATGATGCACGAGGTGCACACTGGGGACAAAGTTAGTTCATAAGAGATGGTTTTACATGGTTTTTGGCAATCTTTCAGCCACATCACCAGTCTTACTAACACATCAGTGTTGGGACTCCAGTCTCTCCGGGCTGAAAGAGAGGCGCCCGTGTGGGATTAGAACCACAACTGCAAAGGCTGGCAGGTTGTTAGGCCTAGGCGCTAACCACTGCACCATCCAGCGACCCTCGACAGAAAGAAAAGATGAAAGCAACAGATCCCCACTTTAGTCCACTTGTATGACAAGCAATAGTTTGCTGGGGCCTTATTCTTTCTAACCGAGACTACATCACTCGGAGGCCCTGCACAGCATTTGACACCAAGATCGTTTCATTTCCAGTCATGCACAAAAACCTAGATTATGTAAAGCCAGTTGTGAATAATGCGTTACTTACATCTTTGAGAGGACAGTTATTTATGAAATGTCCCTGCTTGCCACATTTGTAACATGTGTATGTAGTGGGAGGGACACCCATTGGCACCTTGGACTTGTAACTGAAACAAGTAAATAAACATGTATTAAGTGGTTGGGTGTACTGAAGGCGGCTTCTTTGCAGCACAATACATCCAAGAAACGAGAAACCTCGTGAAACAGCGATTCTTCCCACTATATAAATCAAGCAGGGGGTTGTAAACAGATTTATTTGCAACCAGTTTCAGCCCCTGGAGGTGGTGGTGGTGAGGTGAAATGTATTTATAGTGAGACTCTACAATTTTGCGGCCAAATGCCCACTTTTGCCAGTTTAGTGCAGGAGGAAAGCCCGCATCACCAGTGGAGAGATGGATGTAATGATGCGGTGAAACCTGCGAGCTTCGACTGTTATTGGCAAACCAATGGTGATATCACAATGTGACAGTGCACCACATTATCACTGCATGTAGAAATATGGACTACTGCAGAGAAATGTGCCGAGCCCCCTACGACGAGAATCGAACCCATGACCTTTCGGTCAGAAGGCCGACGCTCTACCGATTGAGCTACCCACCACCCCTTCAGCCCCTGGAGATGGGCCTTCCTCATTTTGTTCAAAATAAGTACGGTAAAACTTCTAAAATTTAGAAGGAAAAAAATAATTACTTTTGGACACGTTTTGAATTTTTGGAAATTAGTGATCTTTGAAAAAGTTAGAATTTGAAATTTCAGAAATTGCCCCCAATTGCCCCCCAAATTATAGAAACTGCTGAAGGTAACAATCACCATTTTTCAAACCTCGGTTTTCGGATTTTGGAAAAAAAAAATCGAATTTTCAGAAATAAACTGGTTATCTTGACAGAAATAGCACCTTCGAAATTTTAGAAGTTTTACCGTAACTTCAACAACCTTTAGAACTATTGCAGCTAATCGGCTAATCAACACTTCATATACTTTTTATATTGAATTCAATTTCCTTTTAAACAGAGCCAATGCAAACCTGGTGATCTACACTAAAAATTAGTCTGTAATACTTGATTTTATTTTTCTTGTATGGAAGTACAAGAGACTGCAAACCTGGTGATGAGATTTGGCAAGTCTACAAAATTTGCAGGTTTGAATAGATCTACACAAGAGAAAAATAAATAAATGTCAGAAGATGCAGTCAGTGTAGACTTAGCACTACAACTCTCAGTTTTATGCAATTGTGAAATCGCCTTGCCTAGACTTGCTTACCGGTATCTTAAGCTGCTCAAGTAGCTGGAGTGAAGATCTTGGATGATCTGATCATCTTTAAGTGCAGAAAACAGATATGACTAATGGTCAAATAAAATAACTAATTTGAAATCCCTTTCCAGAAAACTTCCCAAACTCTCTCTGGTTACTTACTTTGACGGATCAAAGTCTCTTGTCGACTGGTTTATGGCTGCCTTGATTTTGTCCATCTCGGTAGCATGAGCACTGGCCAGATCGGCAGTCTACAAAATATATCATCACGTTATTCTCCTTGAATGCGGGAATAAGTGGTCGAAACTTGACTCAATCCTGTTTTTAGCAATTTTTAAGCTGTATCACAAAAAGGTCAACAGATCTAGGCTAAACAAACCTGCTCACCTGGACAGGGTTCTTACCCCAATCTTCAAGCAGAGATGTAAATAATAGCCGGATGCCGGTAAAATTCACCTGTTGTCGAGCTGAAATTTCCAGCTGTCAAATCAGCAAACACCATACATTACACTTTCAAATTTTAATTTTCTTTTAATTTGACTGCCCGTCATCCTAAAAAGACTGGCTATTTTGTGTCTTAGCTACATCCCTGTCAAGGCTAACGAGTGAGCAATTGTGGCCCAGAACCAGATTGTGATGCCATCCAAGGGAAACCCTTTTGTTTATCACCTAACTCTGCATGAACCTTGGCGTAATCTTTTTTCAAAGGAAAATGTGTCGTATAGAATAGAAAAAACATGCCTTAACATGATGCAACTTTTATTATGTCCCATTAAAATTTGCTTTTTATAAATTCTTCCAAAAAAGTAGGGGATATTGGAATTTCAAGGATTAATAACAAAATTATGATTTTGTTTTGGATACAATCACCGACTAAATGAAGATAACATGAATTGCTCTTCAACAGGGCACCAAGACGCAGCTAATGGTGAGCACATGGAAATCCCAAACACGTGGCTGGAGTGCATATCCGAATTTGACACTTTAGAGAAAGGTCATCTACTCTGACTGTAATCCTTTGTTGATTTTGTTGATCTGAAACATCCTTTGATTCTTTTTTCGCAATGCAATGTCTCCAACGTGCTGAAGGTCTACAAGCAATTGGTATGCTTGAAACTAGCAGTCGTCAGTCTGAGGTTGCCAATTTCTTCAATGTTTCCCAGTCTGTGATTAGCAGATTATGGAGCAGGTATCACCAAATCCATAATGTTGATTATCGACGCGGTTCATGGCATCCAGTCAACAAGAGCCAAGGATAGGTTGATTCGTATCCAGGCCCAGAGAAATCGCACTCAAACAGCAAATCAGATTGCTGCAAACCAACACCAGGCTACTGGTGTCCGCACGATAGGTCAGACAATTAGAAAACGTCTACAGGATGCCCATCTTCATTACGGTAGTTTATTGACTATGCAATTTCAATATCCCCTACTTTTTCGAAGAGTTTATTTTTGTGTGAATGAGTAAAAGCAGAACTTCTAGCAATCGTCTTGAATACAGCCAGACTTACATTTTTTAACTGCTCCAAGGTTACCAACTCCTTTTCTTTTTCCTGCTGAATCTGCAAAATAACATGGTTACCATTTCAAACATTTGTTATATCGGACTTTATGTCAACTCCATACCACCATTCATATATTGAACGACAAGTTGATGAGCCGAGCTAGAAAGGTCCGCACCAAGGAGACAAATTTTTCATATCATTCTGCAGCTTGGATGAAGGTGTTCCAAGACAAAGGTAACAAGGTACTGACAATGTTTTTTGCATTTTTGTATTTTTTTAATTCAGGTTCAGGATCGATTCAACACATTGTTCACATTTCTGCGTACGGTGGGCCAAAAGTCCAATTTGTTACCAGAGCATTGATGCCGCATTACTTAGCTTCAATTTCGTGAATGATTTTCACATTAATCACAATATCCCGAGACCGTCCTTAAATTCTGTTTCAACAAATGAATCGACTGCTCCAGAAATGTGTGAAGTATGTGCTTACTTGTAGGCTTCATGGCAACAGTCTCCTCATTAAATGAACATATATCAGTCGCACAGAATAGTGGTATGGAGTGACAAACACATTTCTGAAAAGAAAACTGTCGAATGAACCAGCCACCCGTCTTCTTCCTGCAGCAGCCAGAACACTTGTTGCTTCAGCTCCTGCCACACTTGGTTGATCTTCCTTGTAGGTAGTGTCCTTGATGCCTTACGAGACATGACCGTTTCTTACACCCACATTCACACAGCAATTGCTTCCACGACCCCCACCAAACCAATTATAACAAACACCTTCAAGTGAAAGTAGTTCTTTTCAATATGTTCTATGCCCAACCTCTTCTGTTTTCTTAAGATTTATCTGCAGCAGTAAAACGTCCTTTTTCAGCTATGTTTAAAACTTTCTGCAACCATCAGTCCCAGATATTTGGGAATCAAATCCCATTGGCAGAGTTTTTCAAACATGCCTCGAAACAAGACAATGGTATCGAGTTGAAGCATGCTCTTCCTGCTCTACAACACAAGGCTTATACTGCAGTCACACTAGACCGTACTCAATACTTCCTTTCCAATAAACCCAAAACTTTCTCCATGTTCATTTCTCTTACAGCCAACTATTCTGTCTTATTTTTCCCATGGATATACATGTAATGGAAATCCCCTGATGTTCTTTTCAAAATAATGATTTGATCTACATAACCGTCAGTTCAAACTATGCCCCCTATCACCAACCCAGTTCATACTTGACTGCATCCTAACACAATCAATCCATCTCACTTCATTCACACTTGGTATATGTATTCAAAGAATACAAAACATCAAGGACTTGAGGATTTATTTTCAATGCATGAAAACAAATCATGTGAAGTCTTATTTTCCAGCAACAGTTTGCATAACAGTATAACAGGTGGATTGTGCAACATGCATTAAGCAGTTATGGATAAGCAAGTGATTGGACATCTTCTGCGACATAAGTTTCTTCAGATGGAAATATTCATGGAATTATCCTTACACATCAGGATCTTCTGCAGCTTCTTCCCGAGACAGAAATTAATTCATTCGTGTCGCAAGCACAATATGCTTTGTTCAACATGGTCTTCAAGATCGACATCATCATTGGCAGTTTTACAACAGAACATATTCTGTTTTACAATACAATAGAAGTGATACAGGCAAGTTGAAAGAGTTCGACACAAGAAGGTCCTCAGACATCTCTAATATTCAATCAGTAACTATTCTGATCACAATGTTCCAACATTGTTAACTCTTCACCTGCCCCTGGCTGAAACTTTCACCTAAATACAACTGCAATGGTCATCCTTTAGCAGGCAAAGGGTTAACAGACTTCCAACAAGCATGTACAAAGAACTTGCCATGTTCGCACTATTTGTCAAATATTTTACTTAACAATGATGTAGATGGTCAATGAAAACGGCTCACTCTTCAAAATACATTCTGAAAGAATCTCATTTCTTCCATACACATTCACTCTTGTGATCAAAGCAAGAATTAAAGAACAGTAACTCCAGTACAGTTAAATAACTATTACCAATATTATTTTAATTCATTAATTGGTTCATGTGTTTTCTTGTAATTTTGGGTTTGCTGGGGTACACAGACTAGGAACAGCTGTATTTTGCTGTAATTTTGGACGACTTGAATTAATTTGAACTTTGCTCAAATGGAGGCAAGGGCAACCATACATTGTAATAACAATGGTGGAGAAACTCAAAAACTGAAATGGTGTCAGCAGTAGGATTCTGTGACCTGTACTCAAGGCAGACACATTTTGGTGTCAGCAGCGGGATTCAAGGCACCCAACCAGCTACAAGTTGAAACAGGGAGCTATGTTCACAGATATTCAGATAGAAACAAGGAAGGCTAGAAAGTTTTGGCATTTCTAGGGGGCCACAGGACATTATTGTTCACAACAGAGGGAAAATCTTATAAAGATTTAAATTTTTAATGTAAACCAAATATGAATCAAATATCATTTCCTTTAAGAAATCTGAGAAAGAAAATGTTTACAACAAAAAATTTGAAAAAAGCTAAAACCCTCAGAAAAACTATTTTCAATAAGTGTCTCCTTACAGAATTTAATTCACCATTTACTGGTCTCAAATAATATCCAACAATGTGAGTATTAGTAAAAAACGAACACATTACTTGCACATGAATTAAAGTCACACAGGTAAAGAAGAGCCTAAACCATTGTGCATGCTGTATGACAAGACATATTAGTGATCATGAAAACAGTATCTATCTCACTGTCTGGCTTTATGAAGATACAAATGAGCATTGACACATATACACAAGTCACTTTGGGCTGATGTTTGCATACGAGGGTGATGAAATTATTTCCCAAAGAAAGGAAACTGGACACAACAATAATGATGTAAAGCATTATCAATGATCTTGAGAGTCAACACATCAGAAGCATACACTAACAAAACATTAAACGGTGATCTTTAAAAGTATGCAACAGTTTTACATAAATGTGTGAAAACAGCAAACATGTGGCCTGAAACAGGTATGTCTTCAGATCATGATGTTAAATCCATTAACTGTGCTTACAATAGTCACACCCATACACCAACAAACATTTCTTAACATGTAATATAACAAAGAAAAGTGTTGCAAAATGTAAAACAATTTAAGGGTCAAGCAAATATAACATGACAATATCCCTGTATGCGCCAATGAAAAGAGATTTCACACGATCATATGAAAAGTGTTGGAGGTTTCCGTCATCATTAAAAAACACTTGTGAAATATAATAGGGGGTGGGGCCCACATAGGCCGAAGGGCACCATAGTTTTAGTCGGTGAACCCACGTATATTATTTTTAAGACAGATTTTTTGGTCTCAAGTTTCAGATTCGAATCGAGAACCTGCAGCCATCTTAGGGAGACATCACGACTGGAGTGCGAGTGAGAGTTAAAATGGACGACTACGGGCTTATCTCTATTGTGAGATATATCCGCAAAGTGTTCCTTAAGCCTGATATCTATTTGAAGTTTGGTTTCTCCAACGTACTGTTTGCCGCAGTTTGTACAGCTAATTAGGTAAACTACATTGAAGGTTTAACAGTCAAAATTTAAAATCCTTTAGTAGGTTTTTCGTTTTTGTGACTGTTGAAGTGTGGTGACTTATTAAAGTGTCTGCATATTTTGCAGCCTTGGACCGTACATCTCTCTAAGGAGCAATGTGTCGTCCTCCCTTGGGTGGCTGGACTGGGTGGATACTTGATCTTAGCCCCGGTTAAAAGATCCCGTAAATTGGGTTTTTTTCTAAAGGCCGTGATCGGTTCGTTATGGAAAACTTCCTTGCATGTAGGGGATTTTTTGCATTTATTGTTGCAATTTCTGCAGAATATGAGAGTTGGTAAAAAAAAGAAAAGAAAAAAAGGTGGCATTATCCTTAGATTGTTAGGGATAATTCTAAGTTTTGCACAGTCCTGGAAAAGGCCAGCTGAGCCTTAATTCTCACTACTTTGGCTCCCAATTTTCGAAGGTTTCTGTATTTTGGACATAGGTGGGAGGGTATATTAGGTGCATTTTATTTTCTCGGCCGAGTGCTGCTGGTCTGGCCCTCGGTAATTTCCGTAAGTTCATCCCAACGGGACCTCTTATTGGGGTTTTGGGGTGCTGACTCTGAGAACTCATGAAACTCACTGAAGCAGGAGAGGGCCATCCCTCAGTCGTGAGAGAAATGTAAGACATAAAGAGGGTAAAATGTTGTCCCACTAGTGAGGGATACGTCAGCTCGGGAGAGGTTTCCCGTGTGGCAATTGACTAGACCGATTTCCTTCACCCGGGACACGATTTTACACTCGGGACACTCTTTACTTGTGGAATATGCTCAGAGATTTTCTCATTTCAATAATTGTTACATAATTCAACCTGAATGAACAGTCTGTACAAACCGTAATATTTTCCAAGAAAAATGCAAGCAAAAATTGGTCACACTCCATATGGAGCGAGTCATTTATTTTGAATGTGGTTTTCGGAGTTCAGCATCAACTTCGCATTGTATTGTGGGACGAGGACAAAGATATGTTACAGTAAAACTTCTAAAACTTCAATGGTGCTATTTCTGCCAAGATAATCTATTTATTTTATCTCTAAAACTTCGATTTTTTTCTCGAAAATCCGAAAACCGAATTTCTAAAAATTTGAATTCTTTCGAAAAGCCGAAAACCAAATTTCGAAAAACTCGAAAAGTAGCGATTGTTGCCTTCAGCAGTTCCTAAAATTTCAAAATGTTTCACTTACGTCTTGGGGGAAAATTTCTAAAATTTCAAATTCTAACTTTTTCAAAGATCACTAATTTCCAAAAATTCGAACACGTCCAAAGTAATTATATTTTTTTTACTTTGAAATTTTAGAAGTTTTACCGTACTTACCTGGTTTTAAATTCATTGGACTAGGTAAGATTCTGTGCTCACGCTGCAGATTAACATTTTAGCAAAAAGCTAATTGACATTAGTTGTACTTAAAAGAAAATTACTTTTTTTCCCCGCCACAGTGGGGAAAATGAAATTATATTTGTCACTAGAATCAGATTCCGGAAACTGGTTTGTGAGTATGTTGCAACAAGAGACTTTTTAAGTTGTGTTTATGAATTATGAACATTTGAAGTAGTTTTGTTTTTGGTACATAATATTGATTAAATATGTGATTACGCAAATTTGCTTGTGACTAAATGATACAGAACTGTTTTAGCCACAGTGGCCAACAAGCAAAATAAACTCGCGTATGCATAGAGACTGAGCTTATTTGACCAAGAAAACTGGTAAGAACAAAACCTTGCGCATGATCCAAAAATAATACCACAGTCACAGTAAGTGAAATAATTATGCTTGACCCTTCGCTTGGTTGGACACCAATGATCTAGATGAATATCTCAGGAATTCCAACAAAATGTTTTCACATCTTTTGGTATTAATCAGTTAACTTTATAACAATATTACACACATTTTGAAAACATCAGCCATATTGCCAACTGCATCTGGCATCAGTCTTATCTGATAGGATATATACAAGCAATTGTAAATAAATTGAAACAATACAAAAAGTATACCTTTCTTGTGTCACGTTCATCACAAATGTTTTCGCATGTACACAATAATGTAACGACAATTGTCTTTTAAACTTAGATGAAAAACAAACATTTTCAAAAATATAATACAAAACACAACATATCAATAAACTGGTGTTCAAAAACAGTAAGAAAAACCTGGACTGTTTGAACATAAAATGAGTATCAAACAGGTTAATCACATTACATACATTTATCAACGCTGTAATATTTCTGCCATAAACATGCTAAATCTGCATAATTATTGGCAAGAACGGATGAATCGAAGCCACTTTCTTGGAGTATTGCTGGATTTTTAGTTTTCCTTTTTCACAGAAAAGTTTAAGAACACACATTGACAAAGTCCCTAGATTCAATAAAGCCCATCTGGTCAACGACAGAAAAAAAAGACGAATGTTTGTGAATGAAAATATGTCTCAAGAAGGTTCTTGTCAGTGATATTTTCCTATCTGAGGTCTTTAGTTTTTAATCACCTTGCGACATTCAGTTGTTGAAACAGCCCGAGAAGGACTTCAAACCCTCCTGGTTCACGGGGGAACCACTGGACTATCAACTCGAAACTTGCAACAACCCTGGATGCTAAAAAGATCAGTGGTTTCAGTAAGTCGCTATGGTCTTCGCACAAAACAGTTTCCAAACAGGTTCCAAATTGCTTGGATTTTCAAACAGAATTCAATTTTCACCCACCAGGGGTGTAGCTAGCCTGATTTTTCTGTGGATCTGTCTTGTACCGTTAACAATGATCAATTATTTCAGGAAATTTTAGTCGCATACAAAACAGCGATCTGATGCAGATTCGCTCACGTGTCTGCATGTGGGTAGCTAGGTTCCTGAAGAGAGCATATTTCTCAGCACAAATCTGTACAGGATCAGCTATCTGTTTACACTTCTCGCTTCGCAAAGATTGCAACAGGTACCAGTTCCTGGTTCTCAGCATGTACTGCTAACTCATTCCAACTTCCCTGTCAACAATGCAGTCCTCATGGCTTTTGTCACCCACGGGACATTTGGTCCTGCACGTTGGAAGTGCGTCTGACCGGTAGGCAAATTCCAGGACCAGACATATATATATATATAGCCTGTCTCCCATACGCTAGATAATTAGAATTTTGCTTTCACGATTTAAGTTTATCAAAACAGCGGTGAACAATTAAAGCTGCATAAATGTCAACAAGTCGGTCATGACATTTTCTTGACCCAGAGCACCAGACATTCGGGCCTACATTTACAGAGATATCCTGAGACAATGTTTCTCTGATTTGTCCGTCGGTAAGATGTTATTCGTGAAGTCTGAGAAAGCTTTTCAACATGTATTCAACATGTCACACATGTGGTTTGATACTGGGACAATAGTTTTCTTCCAGGGACATTTAAACTTTTTCAAAGATTTAGTTTAAAAGTAATTAACTGCATCTGCAGTCGTGGCTTTATGCTGGTGTCAGCAATCTTTGTGCCAATGCTAGTCGGCAAAAGAACTATTTCTTCTATTTTGCCCTGTTCATAATTTTAAGTTAATTTGGAAGATCAAAAGGAACAACTCTGGACAATATACTACTCAAATGTTTAGGATCAAACAGTGGTAACAGTATTACATTAACAAGAAGCAGTGCATCCCAAAATCCACATGACAGTGCTTCAGATAAATTTTTAACCTATTGGGCATTTCTAATAGGAATCTGGGTCTAAAAAAAAACCTTGTTATCTGCAAATGAGAACAAATGTGTGGACTACTGGCAATATCTATTGATGAATTTGAAAAGCAGAAAATACTACCAAAACGGTGTGATATTGTCTGCAGATAAGTTACTGATGCATTTTTCTGAATCCAAAACAGGTCGCAGAATATTAAGTGCATTGGGTCAAGTGGATCTATATTCATTAATCAAACAATCATTTCAAAATCGTAACAGATAAATTATGCCGAGGCCCTGTAACACATTTGGGTTTTCTGTTTTTAACCAAGCATTTTACGTAATGCAGATATTCTTGGAGTACTTTCTGCAAATACCCGGTTACTGGGAATCCTCGTATTTAAGCCAAGGGCTAAATAACGATCATAATACCTATTAATGAGAGGAAATTTGAAACGAAATCAAGCCGAGGGCTTAATTGTGAAATATATACACAACTAACCTATTCTCAACACATTTGACCCACAATTACGTTATTACACTCTGCAGACACAGCACGACTACAGTAAACATTCAAAATGTCACAGCTTTTTTTCAGAATATCAACGTTTACGACTCCAGTGTGTTTTGTAAATGAAAACCTCTAACTGCACTTAGGACTGCATTAAATTAACGGCAACGTCCGTCACTAATTGTTTTTCTCAATTTAAGTTCATGGGCTTTAAAAAAAACCCGGCTTGAATACGAGGCTTCCCGGTACCTGTATAACTGACGTAACATGTTGGTGCACGTCACAGACCAATGTACACGTTTAAAGTGACAATCATGAACAACACGTGCAAATGTGCCGATACATCACGAATTTACAATTTTGAGGAACACTTCATGGGAAGCAGTTTTCTAAAATTCAATAAATTTCAGCAACCTTTAATGTAATCAGTAAATCTTCAGTAGCAACAATTCTGCACAAAAATGCTCTTTCTAAAAAATATGCTCATGTGGGTAGTTCCAACAGCCTTCAAACAGCAAAATAGATCACATTTATGCTTGTGGAAAAATGACCAGCAAAATTTCATCTTCCTAACCACAAAAGGTTTTCTTTCATTTTGCCCTCTTCATAAATTGAAGTTCATTTTGGAAGATCAAAAGCCATAACTCTGGTAAATATAACCTAATTCTTCTGATTTTCTAACATGATAAAAGCGTTTAGTTGCAAAAACACCATGCAAAATTTGACTTTTCCAACTTCAGAATGCATTGCTGGTTGAAGGTGGGATGGAAGCACGGACAGACAGACACCACTCTTAAATTCCCCTCCCACTTTGTGCCAGGGGATAACCAGCAGTCTACAAGGTGACCAAGATAATAATAATATGGCCGCTTACATCGCGCTCGACTCAAGGACTGGGCACTTGTTCAGTGTGTTCCACATTGACATCCACATCTATACTGTGGTTGGCAGTCTTCTGTTCGCTGGCCAATAAACACCGTAATTCAACAGTCAGTCCTCCGAGTGCAGTAATGTTAGCTGTTATTTTCAAAACAGATGTCCAAAAGATGTTAGTTCTACAAAAGAGTTCAAGCTCTGTCCATCAGGATTGCTACGATATGGAGAATCCACACAGGTTGCAGCTCATGATCATGAGTTCAAAAGTGCTGGATGAACCACCCACCTCACATTATTTTTTTTACTATCGAGTGATTCAGCATGGATTTGGATTTAGCATGATTTTTAGTAATCTTTGAATCATAACACCGCAATGATACCTACATCACATCAGAGGCCAATCTTTGGGGTGAAGACGTACCCAAGCTAGATTCGAACCACAACCACCAAGGCTGGCAAGTTCCTGGACTGACAAGCTAACCACTGCACCATCTCGCCCACGTATTACTGTGGGATACAAATCAGCAACTCGTGTTAAATTTCTTCAAAGCATTCACATTATTAGTCTATTGTTACAGTTAGGGAATCAAGACGAGTATCCAAGGGCGGCATGAACTAAAACGCTCTGAAATTATTCTATGTAACTTGGCAAACGAATTCAGCGTTTCTGCTTGCCATCATGACCGGACAGTTAAGAAAAATCCAATCACCTCTGGTCTTTTACCGGTCATAACACCAAAGATTATTTCTCAATGAAGCAAACTATTGATTGAATGTTAAACACAAGATCATTTGGAAGTCATTGACACAGAATGTACTTGCCGGACTAAAGTTCCTTACTGGACCTAGGCCCTGATTCTGGTTTACAGTTGATGAGAACACTTATCAATGATCAAATTAAATTTTTAGATTTGGATCTTCAAAACATCCGGTCATGCTTACCGACAACTGATAAATTATTGGTCCTAAACAATTCTAAATGGTCAAAAACCATTAACAGTGCTCCAGATAATTTGCCCACGCCATGGAGTATGTACTCCCATTTTTTGTTTACAGTAATGAGTCCAGTGCTGTATGATAAAGTACTGAGCGAATAAACAAAATGAAAACTTATCAGCCCACGTGTAACCGTGTTACTGAACCAATCAGAATTAATTAATATTCCCTGCAGAATGGATCCATTCCTTTACATTGATGACGAGATACGCTATAAAACTATGAAATGATTGCACAAATACAAATTTACACAAACTAAATTTAAAATTAAAACCTGCCGTACTGGTAGTCTTTTACTTGCGTACATGTGCTTGAACAGCCCTTACCTGGAGCACTGGATAATTATTAGACCACGGAAACATTGCAATTTCAATTTGATGCAACTAATGAAAATTGACCGACAGATGGGATATGAAAAGACAAATTAAGGCTCAACATTCACACTCCAGATCAACTGATTCAGTGCATGGTATAATGTGATTCAGCTGGTACTGATTGCCGGTAAAACAACATCTTGTCCTGCAGGTCTTTCCGGATTTATTTTCTGCTCACAGGACTCGTGCTGACAAGGCAATTAAGGTGCAATAATTGATAATTTTAACATGGTTTTCAGCTCAATCTGTCAGTTGTCTCATCATACCAGACAACCCACCCAACCTGAATGAGAGTGAGTTTTGGGATTTAACATGGTTTTCGGTGATCCATGTCACCAGTGACGCCTACATCACATTAAGGTCCAATATCTGGGTTGAGAGAGAAGTACCCAGACGGGATTTGAACCACAACCGCCAAGGCTGACAGATTACTGGGCCGTCATGCTAACCACTGCCCCACTCCGCATCCCATACCAACCTAAATGAGTAATGAAGCTGAGCTAGTTGGGCTTTAAACTCACAATAACCACGCTCGCTGAATCGCTAGACTAACGCTCTTCTTCGACACGATCCCATATGAGACAACACTAAGGAATTTAAGCAGAGAGACAGTCATATGTGACTTTAGCTCGATCAGCAGGTGTCTCTCCATGTCCTCCAAGGAAACACATTCTTTTCGGTCTTCAACCAGTTAGTCCGTTTGCAACACATTTCAAGGATTAGACTGCCAAAGCCACACAATTTCCAGCAGGTTTTTATGTAAGCTATGAAAGAGACAGATCAACTAGTATTCTCAACTTATCTTCAGCTACAGACAGGCTTTACTGAACACAAACACTTTATCAAAACAATATTGTTAAAAGGATCATGTGTGTTCTCAAACTTTTGTTTAAAGCAGTCAATGAAAAGAACAAATAACTCATAAAAATAGTTTATTCCATAAACTTGGCACAATGAGATAAAGTGATTCAACAACTTTGTAAAATGCAACAAAATAAAGCACCAATGAATGCAAGCTTCAGGTGACAAATTGCTCACAAACTTAAATCATTTAAAAATATAAATGCATATTATCTTTAATAACATGAATTACCTGAAAGCTAATGTCTGAAAAAATATTTATTTTCAGCAAACAATCATGAGTTTAATGCAATGGCAGTGAAAGACTTGAAACTTTATGTAAATAGATTCATACGGTTACCAAAATGAAACTGAAACCACACGTACTGCTTTGGCACACTCCTGCTTGAACTGCTCCCTGAAACCAAAAGGAAAATCACAATTTAGGAAAACAATTTAGGAAAACAATTTATTTCAAGAACTTTTCAACATCTACAGATTCCAGGAATCCATAAATATGAACGACAATCACTTAGTAAACACTAGTGTCTATGCTAGCGCTACAGATCGCCACGTTAGCCATAGGCTAATTGACATTTTTTAGCCACATTGGCAAGAATGAAAATAGGTTTGTGACTGGAATCAGATTCCTGAAACTAACCTAGGAGTTCGCTGCAACAAAAAGTTATTTTTAAAGAAAATGTTTATGAATTACAGATGTTATTCTGTAACATTTGAAGTGGTTTTGTTGTTGGTATGTAATATTGATACAATGTGTGGCTATGCAAATTTGCTTGTGGCTAAATGGTAGAGAACTGTTTTAGCCACAGTGGCTAACATGAAAAATATCCTAGTGCACCCAGTGTCCAGTACATTTTACCATCGTAAAAAAATATAACCCTGTAACAGGGGTGGGGGTGAAGGATGGAGGGAGAATTTTAGGCTTTCAGGGGGAAAACTGGAACCAGATTAAGATATGATATCCATATAATGCACTTCTTCAGTCATACAATCTTGGAAAGGGAGGAATGACATTCTGACATGGTAATTTGAAGGGTGCACAGCGTCAGAGAACCACTGCTATGTAACATACGCAAAATATGCATTCCAATCAGCTTAGACCCGTCAACTATCAGTGAGCAGCCCAGCCCATCTTAATCAATTTTCAGAACATTTATTCTCACAAAACTCTTGTTGAATTTTTATATTGCTTTCTGTAATATAGCAAGTGATTTGGGTTTTTGGTAATCTTTCAACCATAACACAGTAACACCTACATAACATCAGGGGTCAATCTCAGAATTGAAAGAAAGACACACAGCTGGGATTCGAACCACAACTGGCAGGTTACTGGGCTGACACGCTAACCACAACACCCTTCCCCTCCCCTCAGCAATAATTAGCCACGTCACCAGGAAAAAAGGATTTGGGATTTAAAGAGGTTTTACATATCTTTCACTCTTACCGGCTCACACAAGTCACCTAAATCAAGTCTGTTGGGGTTCAATGTTGTGTTTCCGTTAACCGGTAATTAACGGGTTTTTTCCTGATATAATCATGAATGTATCAGTATAGATAACTTCAGATACTGTCGGTCCTGTGTACCAGTCAAAATCATTCCCAGGGATGTGCCTGTTGTTTGGTTAGTTTTGGGATGACAGTTCAAGTTTTCTAATTTACCAAGCAGAAAATTGCGGCACAAGATGGTACCATTGTTTGCGGTAGTGTAACAATTCTACACACGTCTGGAGTTATGGAGGAGATAGGGGAAAATGGCGGCACA
>JAUELE010283141.1:0-17694 GCA_031471655.1 Diodora aspera
AATAATGCTTGAAGCGCTTTGAGCAGCCCGTAGTGCCGTATCAGCACGCAGTGCTGGATTTAGCGCTATATAAGACTCAACATTATAACTCCATTGTGTGTGAGCCTTGGCAGCGTCTGTTTTCTCTACAGAGATGTTGGTTGGATGCAGCGTTGGGTGCTCATGAAGGAACCAATGAAAAGGGTTGAAATGAAACAGAAGAATGTTGATCCCTTGCATATTTTGTTCAACAAAAGCAAGGAGCTGTGAGCAGGTTTGGCTCCTAGAGGATCACGGCCAACTGTTTTTTTCCAACCGAACAAACTCCAGGTTTAGTACTCCAGGTTTTGCCTGTGTGAAAATTATCATGCAAATGTTTTAAGTCTCAATGTTTACCAATTATGTTTATCTACAGAAGAGTGTGGGTGATTTGAGATTTCACGTGGTTTTCGACAATCTTTCAGCCACATCGCCATGGTCTCACCAACACCACGTTGGTGTCAGGGCTCCTGTCTCTCTGGGCTGAAAGAAAGGTGCCCGGGCGGGACTCAAACCACAACTGCCAACTTATCCACAAAAGAGATCTCTTGTGCAACATTTGGAATTTAAATAGTGCAGTAGACTGCAAAACAGCTGAAAACTACAGAATTTTCCAGGCCAGTCTTTAAAACCCACAATTTCCATGTTATGCAAATTACTATGAAATTTAATCATTTTGTGCAAATCCTGTACCAGCCTCAAGATTTTGCTCTTCAAAACAAACAACAGATTGGTCACAAGTAGGATTCTGAGCATGCATAAGGATACTATTATTAAATATTATCATCATCTTAATCAAACAATAATACTCACTCCTGTGCAGCTGAATTCTTAACATAGAGAACTTCACGACAGACATACGTTGTAATCTAAACTCACCTCCGTTTTGACACAACTTCACTTAAAATAAATTAACTCACCTTGTGCAGTCTTTCCACAACTCTGACAATGTCATAGAAGATTAAAATTGCTTCTTTTTCAGTCAGTTTCTTCTCCTTGATCACATAGTGCTGCAGGTTAATAAGATCTGCTGTCTTGGAGCTGAAGTCATGTGGTGTGAGGCAGTCAAGGACCAGACACAGACGCTTCCGATGACGGCCAGTATACTCAACTTTACCACTACTGTCTGAAACTGGATGCTCCTCATGACATTCATCCTAAATAAAACGTGAACTCATTCAACTGTTATGATTGACTGTCACACGAGTGAAGTGTGGACATCATAATGATCCTGAATAGCATATCTCATATCAGCGTATGCATGAACTTAATTACTAACAAAAATTATGGACACCATGATTCAGGCATGATCAAATCAACTTTTCTGTTAGTACTGAAATACCATTTCTTAAATTACAAGTTGAGGTCAAAGTCTTGCAAACAGTACAATAATATCTCAATAACAATATCTTACAATGCTTCATTTAAGTTCCACCACTGTGGAAGCAAAATAACTCTTGGTTTTCAATGCATTCAATGAATTTCATGAATAGTTTCCTCAATAAACATCATTTAAATTAAAACTTACTACCACTTTTTCTTCTTCATTGATTTTATCAGAGCAGGAAAAATATTTAAACACTTGATTTATAGAATCAAGAATTTTTAATCATTTGATAATTCAGTGTTTTACAAAGCAAATTTCAAACTTCCACTGTTTGAAATAGACCAACAAGAATGTAAACTAAACCTGAAATCTTTTGTCCACATGATGTACAAAAGATGTACACATGTTTGGTGTAATGACTGTTGATGTGTTTGCAAGGCCCAAACGCTGATGACTTAACTTGAAAAAGATTTGAAGCCATATGCTTTGATCGTAGAACTTTCTAACCTTAAACAATCCATGATGATGAACAACTCCATCTTGGTTCTTCAACAAGGACAAAAGCGAGTACTCTGTGTGCATTAACATTTTTCCTTGCCTGTCATCTTGGGTTTCCTTTTCCGGGTCTTCCATTGTCAGAATCTGAAGCGATATAAGAAAACCGACACTGAACTATCTAACTATTTTATTTTGCAGAGTCCACCAAAATACAACAAAATGAACAAAGTCAAAAACACCTCAAAATCAAACAACTGAAGGTGAAAGCCACTAGAGGTGTGACGATACAAGGATTGTGCGATACGATACATATCACGATACTCTATACACTCATTTACATTCCATTTCTAAACCTATATCAGACTCGGATCTATGTGAATTTAACCATAAACAAAGTAGTCAGACCTTGTTTCTTCCCAAAAATTAATAAAACATTGCAGGGACCATCAATAATCATTCTGGTGCACAAGAAACTGAATTATGTGGGACACATTCGGAACATTTTTCACACTAAAATGTAAACAAATGTATCTTAGCAGTATTGATACAAAGCGAAATATCACGATACAAGTATCACGAAATTGATAATCGCGATAATCACGATATCGATATATTGTCACACCTCTAGTAACAACCCACTTTGAAATATACCTGCCCTCAGTTTCTTAACATTTCGGACATGACAGAATTTCTGCTAGTGGAGACTATGTGCAAATAATTGCAGAATGACTTTTAATCTATTAATCAACCATGTTGGCGATAACTACGCATTTTAACTGATATTTCGTAAAAACATAACATGTAGTTCTTGTAGGTATTTAGTTGTGAGTCGTCGAATTTCCGGACGGAGGACATCTATAAATTCATCCGCTCGTTCGTGTCCGAGAGATTCCGGGAAGATTTAGAGGAGTGAGAGTAGATCGAGACACTTCCGATTGAATGCCATTTGTGCTACGGAGGCTACGGGAGAGTAAATATGTTGGTCGAGTGAGAGTTTTTTCTCTTTAGGAGGGGGATGCAGGGGGTGCGCACTCCTCCTTTTTCAGCTAAATTGTATCGAAACCTGCATTAACTAGGGACTATTTTAGGCCTTTTCCCCCAAATCACATTATGCACCCCCCATTTTCAAAATCCTGGATCCGCCTCTGCTTAATAGCTTCCTTTGAAATAGTAAATAGAAACTGTGGCACTTTCGAGACGATTGTATTCTTTAAGCATCCGATCTTTCAAACCAGTTCGAACAGAACATCATTACGATGATAAAGACGTTCTGAATTCAGTATTCCAGGTTCTATCAGCGAGATGATTATCATTTGCAGCGAAAAATACTTTTACACAGAAAAGTCGTTTTAAGATTCTTTTCCTTTTTTTCCAAATGCCAGCATCGGCAAATTGTAACATATGTGGGTCTTATACGTTTATCAATATCAGCATGGAATCTTGTTGAGGGAATAAACGATTCTCAATCAGCAAGGCTGACTATTGGAGCGTCAGCAGCAAATCTTACACACCAGACGTAATGGGAAAGCTTTTAATGATTATAATTTCACACGACATAGAAATGCTTCTGGAAATGATGTACGATGAATGTAAAATTATCTTATAAAACCTGTGAAAAACGGTTTGTCAATTTCGTTATTTGATATTTTTTCTCTCCCTTCTTAAAATTTATTCAATTCTGTGATTGTGTGTGTATGAGTGTGTGTGTGTTTTAATACATTTCGCCCATTTCACAAAATCCTGTTAAAATTTGAATCGTCGGCATTGCGCATGACCGGATATTAAACGTATTGTGGTATGTCCTTCTCTCTACCCCGATGCAACTCGCTTCTGTTATCTATGCAAATGCCCCTGTGAAACGTGCGCCCATAACAACGTATAGGGGCATCATAAACGGGGACTAATAGCCGTAAATGGGGCATTATGCCACTTGCAAAAGATCTAACCCTTCACCCCGGAAGTCGTTAAATATCCTCCAAATTGTCAGAAGAGGATTCCAGTGGCACTCATATTTAATATATCCAATTAAAACTGTAGTCTTTTCGCTGTCCAAACATTATGCCATTTTACGTCCAGCATGGATTGTGAAGCATGCGGGTCACGTGACTTGATCACTTCCGGTCCCATGCCGCACACTTCCTACTTGAAACGGACGACTAAATTATGACATTTTATAAAGATAATGAAGTGGCCTGGTGTTGTTTATGGTTAACATCGAGACTATATTGTGCACCGGCTTAACTACGGCAGCAGGCAAAACGTTTATTGCATCCTACGACCCTGGTTGTTAACAGGATTTTAATGATCACGTGACCAATCCGTCAGAGCTATTACATCCGTCACATCTTACATTAAAAGATACGGCATTGAATCCTCGCACTGTACGGCCCATATGATTCCACCATTTATCAAACCGCCATTTCCTGTTAATTCTCTCTCAAAGCGAGCGAGACGGATTCACGGAGGTTTCAATTCCATTTTTGTCACAAATGTTTTCATTTTAAGACATAACCACATGATGTTGATTGTTTTCATGTGTGCGTCTAACCATACGTTAAGTCTTCACCGTTCACTAAATCAATTAAATATCCGCCTGCTGTCCATTTTATGGAAGAAATACATCAAATTAGTGTGTCGTCTGCTGCCCGCATACATTCAGTGACGTCACGTTCTCAAACGTCCGTGATCAGCGTCGCCTCCGATCAAAGACATCAGATTTTAATTTCTGCACTCCTTGATATAACAACTAACATAGCCGCGACTGTTACGTTTTCGCATTTCCTTATTCTGCATTCGTATTAAGACATCGATGTTAGATCGTATTGTTTCCCGACCCCACGGGACAAGCCCCAGGTGTCAGAAGTGACAATCTCGACTCTGCTAAAGTGTTTATGAAAATGTCCCGTGCATGTTTCCGTAGAACCTATTGTTAAAACAATGATATCTCCCCAAAGCACTTCAAAGGTTACGGCTTCATTGTCCACTTCGCCGAATATGACAGGGCATGAAAGGATAGGAGTAGTCGCAGTGAGCTAATTTAAGAGCAAGTTGGGGTACCTATTGTCTGAGCCCCCTGGACTCCAGACTACCCGAAAGGATGTGCAAATGGCCCCATATGGTCACCATCAAAGAAGCCACATTGGTCTGAACCCAACTGGAAAGTCCGTACACTCAACTGACACAAATCAATTAGATTTGAAAAAAACTCTTGTTACAATCTTAATAAAATACAACGGAGCATTGACTCGCCCTAAAAGCCAACTTTCTCAATCGAAGTGGGTAAAAAGGACCTGAGATCGGGTCAAAAAGGTAGAAGACAATGCCCCAGTCAAATGTCAATACTGTTCTCACAATTGTCAATGGCAAATCATTTAGTCGGTAACACAATGTACAACCTGGTACAAGAGCTAAACCGTGCAAGGGCAGAAGTCATCATCCCTGGTGGAGGTTAAAGAGGAAAGTCTGGGAGTAGGTTCAGTCCGGTCCTTCTATACTTCAGCTATTTAACATATTTAAGACATCATATGATATCATGAAAATTATTAAGTGTAGACGGAACACAAATAATGAAAATAATATGTATCAGAAAATGAACGAGTCATTGGAAAATACAGAACACAAATAATTCAATTATTTTAAATCAAAATATGATGTCATGAAAATTATTATGTTGCACGTAAGTGCAGATGGAACAGAAATAATGAAAATAATATGTATCAGAAAATGATAGAGTCATTGGAAAATACAAAACACAAATAATTCAAGTTTAAAATCAAAATATGATGTCATGAAAATTATTATGCCGCACATAAGTGCAAATGGAACAGAAATAATGAAAATAATTTGTAACAGAAAATGATAGAGTCATTGGAAAATACAAAACACAAATACTTCAACTATACTGAAGATCAAAAGAAAGTATACCGCCACCTTTTTTGGTCATAAGCAATTTACCCATAATACTTTTTGAGAACGAACCTGTTGACATTTAATGGTGATTATTGTCTATATCAGAGTTGATATGTCGTCAAATGATTGTACTTTCGAAGTAAAAGTTTGGCATCACTTTGTGTTTTTGCCTTTTACATCATTCTCAAAAACTGATCGGTGTACTTTCTTTTGATCGTCAGTATATATAACATCATAATATGATGTCATGAAAATTATTATGCGACACATTCAGTGCATATGGAACAGACATATAACACTAATGCAACAGAAAATGATAAATGGAAAATACATAACACAAATACTTCAACTATTTAAAATATAATAATTATGATGTCATGGAAATTATTATGTGACACATTTAGTGCAGATGAAAAAAACATAATAAACAATCAAGACAAAAATGAATGCGTTCGTTAGATATTTAACGTCGATTCTATGACACAGAACATGAAGGAGGAACAGGAAAATTCAAACCACCAAAAAAAATTGAAACAGAAAATACAAGGATCCGTTGTGCGCGTTTCCATTTTCTCTAGTTGATATTATTTTATGTTACAACTATGCAGCCTGAAGTACTTTTAACATTGATGGACTTGTTGAAAATAATGTTTCACCCACTTGTCATGTTTTAATATTTCTGTCGTTTGAGTCAATATCAAACATCAACTGATGTCAGAATATGTACACATTAAACACGAGGTAAGTTTTAACATTTGGCAAACCTGCTGGCGATTGTGACATACAAACCGGTGACAACAAGATGGCAACTTTCCTGTTTTTGTAACATTTCATTTTAATTAGATTTGGACATTTTTATACATATTTATACAGAGAGCATTCGTGGAAACCCATATGTTTGTAAACTACTGTAACCACTTTAACAATATGATAATAGAACAGTACCAGTAACCAAGACGAAAGAGATGTCATGTCTAGATGTTGTCTACCTTTCTTACGTTTCAACTTCCTTGTGAGGAACCAATGACAAACGAAAACATGTATCCGTGCGTTATAGTTCAAGTATCTATTCACGAGTGTAGGCTGATCTAGAAGTTGGGGGACGGGGTTCCAGGGGAGCGGACCCCCACTCTAACCCCTTATGAAAGTCATATGTTGGTGTAGGTGTACTAAAATAAAATTTAAAAAATCTTTTGCAGTCTAGAACTTCTACTTCAACCCATCCCTTGAAGTCATATATAGATTACTGAAATAGCCTGGACCCCTCTCTTTAAAAATCATGGATTTGCCTGTGACGTCATTCCGAGTTTCTGACCTTAATTCCTGACCCCGAGATATTTTGGTTAAACTTGCCGTTTCTGTCACTTGATCAGATTAGGTAATCCATCAAAACTAGATAGTGAGCACAACCAAAGTGGTCTCGGCTGCGGTTACGATCTAATTTCGAAGCATTACCTTCTCTGGCCGAATGAAAGAAAGCGCAAGCTCAAAAACTCAGGGTCAGGAACTAAGATCAGAAAGTCAGACTACAATGATGTGTGCACTGTTTCAGGAAGAAGTGTGACCCATTCTGCACACTGACAAATATTTCAAATATATATATTGGTTTAATGCAACGTATATAATCTAGTACGTTGCACCAGTTTGATTTGGTTTGTGAAGTTCCGTCACTAGCAGAACCAGTATTGAAATATACCCAGCGTTCATGGCTCTGGAATCGATCTTGGTCCGACTTAGAATTGAAGAGGGAGGAAACGAACCCCTCCAGAACAAGTATGTTATTATCTCTGTTAGGAAAATTACCACTTTTCTTTGTTGCCTAGCAACACACGGAATATAGAATCACTGGACTGTTTCACTGAGCTCGACCGCATTTGCAAACCGAACTTTGGTTTTAGAGTATGCAGCACTCCCATATTTTCACAATAAAAATATTCAATCAAACATTATCGAATGTGATAAAGAATTCTATAGCACGGTAACCATAATGACCCATTCTCAACACCAGCATTTGAATATGCTATTTTTGTTGTCGTGTTTACGAAACACCTTCCGGTATTTAAGTTTTCGTATTAACAGCATCCGTTTTTTTATTAGCTCTGATATTCCAAAGTATCGTTGTAGTGTTACGTGTGAAAATGTTTATTATTTTTTCATGGCGTATAAATTGTAAACAAAGAGATGTCCTTAAGAGAGACATTAGGAACATTATATATAGAACTGAATGGCTTTACTGCATATAGACATTACTGGGATCTGCGGCATTGAGTTCATCACTGAATTAGCGCTTGTTTCGTGTAGTACAATTTTATATTCGCATTGGTTACAGATTGACGTGATCTGTTTTTCTCTCATATACTGACGTTCAAAAGAAAGTATACCAAATGATTTCAATTATTTCCCCTTACCTCTTTATGCCATAGTTGATGAACAAGAATGCTTGGATTTCGGTGAATGTAATTTGATTGACATCATCTCATTGATAAACCTTCCAAGTCTTGAAGGGATATATCTTGTATATCCAACTCATTGGTGCATTTATTCAGTAATCTCTCAAAATCTTGGTATACTTTCTTTTGGACGTCAGTATAGATCCCGCTGTTGTTAAACTGATTTTGCAGTTTATGTTATTTATGGTAAATACAACAAATGTGCACATGCTAAGTTGTCATACCTTCCGTCCAATCATTTTCATTTCTTGGTTAAAATATGTTTGAACCATACTAACGATCATAAGAAAGTATACCGAACAGTTTTCTCTGTCCTAAACAAGTTACCTCCATTCCTGTAGACGTTTAATGGTGATCATTATGTATATCAGTTTTGACATCTGGTCAAATGCTTATATCTTCGAAATAAAAAGGTTTGAGCTTTTGTCTTTTTATCATTCCCAAAAACTAATTGGCACAAATATACTTTCTTTTGATCATCAGTTTAAATTCTAATTCTTCCTTACAGGAAGCCGAAATTACTTTTTTATGTATCTGTACAGTCTGACAACAACCTTTAGTATATTTCCTCAAGAATGCAGCATATCATTATATGTACGTTTAGCTACTGTCCTCTGTAAAACTTCTGATTATTTTCATCAGTCGTACAGATGTGGGAAATGTTTTTTAAAAACTACTAAAGCCATCTTTACTGAATAATTGGTTATGTATTAAAACCATATAATGACCAAAAATAGTTTTGTGAAGTTTTAATTATCCGTTTATCACTGGAAGGTGCAAGCAGGAAGCTAGTATACGTTTTAGATTTATGGCAAATCAATGTTAATCAGAAGACAATCTGAGAGTATTTTCCACACGACTGATCAGATCAGGTGGCGTTACAGGCAATGATATTGACACGACTGCTCCCATTATTGTCACTTTGTTTTGGACAACGGGAGACAATGATCACATCGCCTGTATGGCTTGCTGGCTTCTGCTGCTTTAACACAGCCAATTACCATAGGTTAGTCGCCATCTGGGAATTGTGATTGACCAAGTGCGCATCCAGCCGCCATATTGTTGTTCCCTTTGGGATCTTGTTACATCGTTAGTTGACGGAAGCTTGAACAGATTCGGGAAAGTGACGAAGCGATGAAAATCGGCGTGTGATTCCTCGTAATTAATTGATATTTTATTAGCCAGGCACATTGTGTTTTGAAATGTGGTTTTGTTTTCTCTTCGTTAATGGTGTTAATGCCGCTATTAGAATGGCCCTAATGAAAGTGAACATATGACTCCAGAACTATAGGAAAACCGTCATATTGACGAAACACCTATCCCGCGAGCCAGGGCCTTTGAGTCGAGGGTCGGGGTCGGGGTGGAGAGCGAGTTCAGCCGGTACATCGGTCCAGGGCCGGAAGAGTCAAGGAGTGGCCGTGAATTTCTCAAGGTCCGAAGAACAAATATAATCCCTCTCAATTTTGAGTGTCGCATTCTATTTTGAGAGAGGCCTATGCATTTGTACATTTTCACTTTAACAGTACATTAAACACTGTTTTTATTGTCTCTCATAAATCTCAAAGCGGTTGTTTGTTTATGCATACAAGTGAGACAGTATTATTCAAATGGGAGTGACCATTTGATTTCTTTTTTGGGGAGGGGCGCTTGAACATTTTGAAAATAAATGGCTATTTTAGAGAAAATAGATAGATTGCATTAACCAAGAGTAAGAAATAGATTGCAGAGATACATGTATATAAAAAAAATTATTCGTATAATATATCGTTATAATTGTTTTGCTCCTTTCTGACGCAAAGAATCCGAAAACTTTAGTCTCTTCGTTTTAACTACATATCAATTACACAGTATATTCTTGTCATTACATTAACAATCAAATGTACCTTGAATAAAAAAAAAATATTTCCAAACAAAGAAACTTTGCTGGCATTTATCTTTAAAAAAATAGATTGCCTCATGAGATAAGAAATAGTTTGCAAGAGAAATAAATATCAAAAATCAAATGATCGCTCCCTAACTACAATACTCGCTGCTTCGCTCGTCCTCAGATCGATATCTAATGGAATGAAATAAACCAGTTTATATGAGCAGTTCAAATTTTAAAAAACACACGTGATGTATACGCAATTTTCGTTTCATTCAACTGATTATTTTGAAAGTATTACCTATAGTTTTGGACTGAATAGTTTGCAAGCTATTATATTTTACAATTACATAATTTATATATGAATGAGATCTAATTTTACTTCTGATATCCGAATGTTATTTGAAATAAACCTAGCGTCGTGACCTCGCCGAATATAACACGCACAAACACGCACATACACACACACAAACATTCACAAACGCGCGCACTCCACTCCAGGAATGTGCAACTGCTGAAGGAGGGATGTTAGGTTAAATAAGACTGCACATTGTTTTCTGACTTTGTGCGCTTCACGTCAGAAGGGGGTTTGGATATACTCACCTCCTTCACAATATATATGCGTACAATAAATGATCGTTTAGTCACAGGTCTTATGAATTGCACGCGCGTGTACTTTCTGAACTTCTCAAAAGTAAATGAACTCGTCTGAGTACACCGTTCCGGACGATTTTGTAACTTTTTCGCTAGCTCAGCTTACATTTGGATATCAATTACTATCCCTCTAATTTCTTCTGGTCGAATATTTTATTTAAATCACCAATCAACGTAGATATAGTGTTTTATAAATGTTATTCAAATAATGAAGTTTCTCTTGTCTCACAAATTTGAGTTTTATCTTCTATTTCTACCCTTTTATCATATTATACACATACAATGTAATTATATAGAGATAAGGTATACAACTAAAAAGGCATGGAAACGATCGCATCGCTGTGGACGTGGAGATCTTTTATATTAAGGGAAATGTGGGGTATTGAAATTTGACCATATTTGGAATAAATGCAGAATACAGACAGGATGTTGAACATTGTGTCGTCGAACTATACAAGTCAGATTAGCAGCGTTTCACAGCAAAAATCGACTTTTCTGTGCATACATCACTCTATAAATGTGTATAACATGATACAATTTAAGAAAGGCACCAACATTCATTAAGGCATGTTTTAGCATCTTTAGTGCCGAGTGTCTATAATCTGTATACGTCAGAACCAAATTTTCCTGACCAAGTGCTGTTTCCTTTGATCCTGTGATCGACATATTTCTCAAGAGTTCTTCCGTTTACTTTGTTCAAATAGAATCTAAATAGAGACTATGCAAACGTTTGAAGCTCGCACTTGAACTATTAACGAATAATTCCATAATAATCCGACAATGAGGACGTGATTAAAAGTATGACTTCAAACAGCCAATGTACTGTAAAGTCAAAAGAAAACAAATGGCAATGATTTAATCGGTGACAGAGATTTGTAGCACGAACAATACAGGTACAAGAAACCAGTTCTTTAGTTCTACAGATTTGTAAGATAAATAACAACAACACTTTGAGAAAGGTGTTCTATCGGTTCATCTTGGCACGTGACAGAAGGTACGAGTTATTGCGCACGCACATTGGTAAACCGGTTTCTAATAGAACATTTAGCTAAAAGGGTGTAACAAATAAATAAGATTTGAATAATATTTTCCCACATATCCACAGACAAGTTTGAAATAAAACGTTGGTTGTCTGCAGCAGAATTCTACTTGTCCATATTTAGCCATCTTTCAAGTAACACCTTGTGCAATGACACCAAAATTACTGTCATTTATTTAGAATGTCCATGAAACTTGCCAATATTCAAACTTGAGTTTCAGCTTTGAATAAAAAAAATACCAAGAAGAAACAATTAGGTAAAGTAAGTGACACAATAATTGTTACATAGAAAAAAGGTCTCAACATAAGTCTCTGCCCACTGAATATTCAATACTAAAGCTAGAACTCTGCTTAAAGGATAATGTGTACATTCTTTCCTAGAAAACTCAACTTTATAATGACAAATGGCACATCAGCTTATTGATTTACTTGCCCACGGACAACTCAGTTGGAAAAATGAGCTTGTCCGGCCACCAAAAAAAATGAGTCCAAAGACACGGACATGTGATTTTACACCCCTGGTTTAAATGATCATCAGCCATACTTAATACATTATTGATGGAATTCCATGTATATATGGTCGTTCCCACAAACATAAAATTCGTACCATATTGGGCTACAAATGCAGGGCAATGCGGTCTGAGTTTGCGGGCTTTCCTATTGGTTATCAACAAAACTATGTAGTTCTAAATTATTTAAGGAGGTAGTGTAAGGGGGTAGAATTGTGAGCGTGGGAGAGGGAGAAGATATAATCATGTTGAATTATTATCTCTTACCAAATGCAAATTTTCGGTTGATCTGTTGGCTCAACCATATCACTTCCTTTAGCAAGAATATTAGTTATTTATATATTTCTAGCCACAACATATTTATGCTTTTGGAATTTCCATAAAATGTTACAACAAATTTTAGTTGTATAATACAGTTATATTGCTTTGTACTGAGATAGATATGAGAGAATGAGAGAGAAAAGGATAAATTTAAGGAAGCGTGTGCGCTACATTCCAAATGCAGTCACAATCAATGAAATATTGCGTGTGCGCTACATCCAAATTCAACCACAATAAATGAAATATTGCAATGTCAATGACAAGGGAAAACGATTTTACAGAACTCATCTCTAGTCCATTTCTACAGAAACGTTTATTCCGCTCGCAGTCGCTGCCGACGGACTTCGATCTAAATTAGCTATCTCCACCAATATAGAGATAATTATTTTTCCATTATTTCGAGGCAAAAGAACACATGGAAAACTAGACCGGAAGTTCTATTCTCCGCCGGAGATGGAACAAGAGTGAAAATTACAAACCAAGTAACGCCGTTTTGCCGCCTTGCTATTCCAGGGGAAGCGTGGTGGGGAGGGATTTCCCCCTGTGAAAGAGTCACTGTCGGGCCGCGCGGACACAGTTCCGAAGGCACGCGAGAACTTCCTCTTTGAGGACGAGTCTGTGTCATACGTGTACAATTACAGACAGATTTAAAGCTCTCTACTTCCAGGCACGACAGCGCTGCACGAGAATACATTATTTGCCTGATAACTGCAGCCTTTTGAACGCATACTTCTCTGAAAATTGGCCATCATTAAGTGACTTTAATTGCAGTGTTTGATTCCCAGCGCCTACAGATGTGAGCGAATTACTGTCACCGCCTTTGGTTCAAACCGAAATATTCCACTTTTATTACAATTTCTTGGTAATTTTGATATAGTCTATTGCACGAAAACTGTCGCACTGTTACCGTCAGCCTTTTTGACGTTAGGGAAGTGTTAAAATTCCCCGGGGCGGCCTATGACTGTTTGAACCATTGTCTTGAACTTGGAGAGTAGACCGGATGATCTGAATTTCGACGTTTCATCTCAAGTTCAGAACAGACTGAAGTGAAACAAATTCCGCTTTGACGTTAGAGTTTGTCACTTGACAGGAAAAATAAAATGACCATTGTTACATGAGATGTCCCAAGACGACGACAAAATCCCGTTAACAAAGGTTTTAATATTCATATGAAAACGTACCATTGGTGTCCTATTGAATTGCAAACAATGGTGTTTATTAATGAGTAGTCAATGTTTAAATTTTCTGACCCCAGTGTTCTTTTGATAACACTTGACCATTCTTTGACCAGGCTTTTTTTCATTGGATGCATGTTCAACTTCCCTTTTACCATGTATGTGTTCACATGTGGGGGGGTGGGGATGCGAAGGGTGTGTGCCGGCGCAAGTGTGTGCGAGGGGGAGTATACATGAGTGTAGTTGCCCTGTTGACGAATATATGTCCTATGGTTGTAAACAAAGCTTATCACTATAATAGTAGCTTTTAAGTCCGTGTACTATGTATTTGAAGAGCTCACGGGGGAGACGGGTAAAGTCATAATTCAGAAAATAGAAAGTTACTGGCCTTAGCCCAAGGTCGTTGCAAGCTTTGAACATAACTGAGGGAGAGGGAGGAGGCAATGTGTCACTACGCAACAGATGATCACTTAAAATGAATACTACATTCAATAGAGATTAGTTTGGAATAACATGCCCCTTAGTAGTCCTGTTAAACATCTAATATCGGAACGAATATCGAAATGTTTAGATATAAACATTCATGTTTTACTGGGGAAATTTGGGAGGGTACACGAGCCCCACTGGCCCCTGTAGGCGCTAGGGTCCTGTCAGCCCGTGCGTAGAACGTCGTAGCCCAACTTTCAGACAACTATCAATCACAGAAATGGGTTCAGTATGCTCAAATTGCGATCTACACATTATGGGCTCAGTTCACTTCTTGGTCATTCATCAAGTGCAGCTTTACAGCAACCACTGATTGTCATAATGTGGACGTAATTAGTGAATTATATCACTGACACCTTTATTTGTTAACAACTGTTTTCTGAAAATTACATGTGAACAGCAGAACAATGAGACATCAAGTTTAAAAATCAATTTGCTCAAAACATGGAAACTGTTTCCCCGACGACTCTATACTTCTATTTTGACGAACTGCATGTCCAGGGGAGAGATAATCGCTTCTGTAAACCGTGATGTTCCGTGTTATATATACTGACGTCCAAAAGAAACTATACCAAGACTTTCAGAGAAGATTGAAGAAAATTAAACAAAGCAATGTTGACTGTTTCCAGAGATATTTATTTAAGAATGTGTTCTGTCAGCACGATCCGATCTTAATGAACTACGCGATAGTAAGAAACGTTTTTATGAATAGCGACACAATAATAGGAGTTGATAGTGGTTGTAATCATTTGTCTTTGTAACGTTTCGTTTTGATGTCAGTATACATTGAAACCAAGGAAATCTAACACCGACACAATTTTCTCACTTTAACGATCTTCTGCAACATTCCTATTGTTATTGTCATGGATGGTTTGTTCACCTTTGACCATCAGGTTTATGAATGAGGTAATACTCTGATTGAAAAGATTACACTTGATTAGGGCTTATATGGTGTTAATATACAGCCCTGAATATGGATATTTACTTATTAAAGTATACTTTTCTGAGTTTTAACGCTCCAGTGTCCAGATTTGTCTGCCCAGGTTACGATCTCTGACATTCTTAGTTCATCCAAGCGTTCCGACTCGCCGTAGGACTTCTCACCTTTGTCTTGACGCAATGGGGTGACCTTGAGAACCAGAAAAGGACTCTAGACTTAATTTGGAGGGTGTGAAAATCTCCTTGTAATTCCCTCCTTCACAGTCCTATGCCTCTTTCAGGGGCTCAAGGAATTCGGACAATCTGTCCCAGTTGGACACAACGCCCTCCGGGACAGGATTTCTCCCACCTGAGATGTTGAGGGGAGACACTCTAGAAGAAACAGTGTTAAGGGAGGATGCCCTGACTGCCGCCTCGTCGTCGCCAACGGGGTCCGAGTCAGGAATACCGACTTGCGACGCGACATGAGACTTGATCAAACAGCAGGGGGTGCTTGTGTTGTCTTCTTCTATATCCACACTTGTCTGTATCATGTAAGCGTGTAGGTTTACAAGCACAGCCGAGAGTTGGTTACCTGGGTACTCACGTCAGTCCTGTCAACGCCACAGGTCGCGTCAGTACATTGTAATCCAGGTACGCTGGCAGAGGTATTGCAATGTGATGTATCGTTAGTCGAGCCGACTTTACAATATGTTCGCCACCTGTAATTCATCATTCATCTATCACAATGTTTTCGTTAAAGTTGGATACGGGTTCCCGAACGGTAAAGTAGGTCTGGTGCTATATGTGTGACATAAATAGCATAAACTGTAAATCATCCATTGTAAAAAGTGTATGCCTTATTAAATAACGCCGTGTTCACTCAGTCCCGGCAGATGCAGACGGATTTGTTTTCTACTTTCAAATAACCAGCCTTATTCAAACCTTTCTCCAAGAGTTTTCCGGAGAATGTTCTGTCAATTTTCAAATGCTTACCGAATATTACATAAATGCATTTCTTTGCAAGTGAAACGTTTCCGAAGGTTAACGCATATTGTCAAGATTCTGTCGGAAAGTTCGAAATACATATTTTTCTATTTTATGGCTTGAGGGACCCACAATAAAGCCTATTCAAGAGTCTATAAAACCGACAAACATGCACTATCTTTTGTGTATTATACATAGTATGTACATAATTTTATTATATTTATCGTGCCAAAGGTTGTTTTTTTTTAATAGAAAATATTGAGTATTCGACTTTAACATATTTCAGTAATACATATATATACCTCGCTGTGTGTTGTGTGCACAACATTGACTGACTTTATTAAACTTTACGTACATGAAGCGATGGCGGTCATGTTTCCATGAGACCTCCGCTGGGCAAGCCGCTACAATTCTACTCGTGTTCAGGGTCCTCTGTAGTGTCAGGATAAGGGTTAGAGACAGTTCTGGGTAAGAATTAGATTTGGTTTTGTGTTTCTCCCACGAAAGCTATGGCCGATCAAAATAATCAATCTTTAGATGTTGATCTGGGTGGCGAATATATTGTCGAGTGTGTCCCTTTAGTCTTGTCATTTATTGCCACACCTTTCTCATCTTTTTACACACCCTGTTGGAATTCCGGAGAGTGATGTGATGTCACTGAGATAAAACAGAGCCCTAGTAATCCAATGCTTGTCGTACAAGGCGACTAAAATGAGTGTTTTGCTATGTACACGTATGTCGACATGTTGTGCACAGATTTTACTATACAAAAGCTGCAGCTACGTTTTCCGTTTTCGTGAACTCTTCCTGTTTGTAACATAGCTGTTGTTCATGCATGTTCAACACAGTTTTCGGAGTGACTCAGGAAGAGACAACAATAAGTGAATTATTAACACTCTGATAGTTATACATGATAAAAGATTGGGTTTCAAAGTTAGTTTACCCGTGAAATTACGAGGCAGCACGTCCGTGACATGAGAACAAGCTGAGTCTTATGAGGCATGTCCTTCAGAAAACCCGGATACCGACTTCCTCAATTGAAGCTCTGCAACAGGGTATAGTCCGGAACTGAAATATCTGGGGAACTGAATTATCTATGGCAAGAAGGTGACATGCCTGAGTCCAGTGCTGCATGGAAGTTTGATGTGCTCACTCAACATCTATCTAACTATCGTAACTCAGGGTGCTCATTCGTGTTGATTAAATTAATTGCAACTCGTGCTTCCTCCAGATGATTGATTGATTTTATTATTATTATTATATAGTTTATTTATAGAGCGCAATCTTTCATCCATAACGCATGCTCAAAGTGCGCTGATGAGTGCAAAGTTCGATAGTAAAGTGCACAACACGTTGTCTCTAATGAGTCTCTCATAAGTGATGGTGAGTTTATAAAACATAATCTTAACAGAAATGTGAGTCAGTCAGATCCATAATGGGTTTGAAATAGATGAGTTTGCAGTCTGTTCTTAAATGCATCAAGTGAAAGTGCTGATCTGATGTCCAATGGAGTGCTGTTCCAAAGAGTTGGGGCAGTCA